>JAOBRG010203652.1:0-17446 GCA_027574985.1 Umimayanthus nakama | reverse complement strand
TGAGGGATGTTGGAAGATTCTGAAAAAGATATCCTGTTTCATCATAAGTCATAGGGAGGAAATGCGCTCAATAAGCTCTTTATCATGCACCACTTTTTTGACTGGAAAAAATATCTGCTTTATTTTTGGGGAAAAGGTACTTGAACCAAAGTGCAGTCTTCCAACCTTCCCACCCCCTCAAAAGTCAAATGGTCCACCCTTGGCACAATAGCTTATTCCATAACAGATGTTAAGTGACATACCACAACAGTTAATCCCAAATGCAACATTGCCGTATGTTTTATTGAATTTTCAGGACTAAGCTGTCTCAGTCCATTGATAGCTCCCTTGTAAAAAGTTGAGAATTTTTTTTTTTCATTTTAGATCAATTTAATTGCTGTTTATGATCATTTGCTTTATTCTCACTACCAAACTACTAATGTAGTCTGAGTATTACAAAGGAGAATTTACATAGTGAAAACCTTGCTGGTTCTGAACAGATTAAGTATTGTCCTATAGACCATGGAACTTGAAATACAAGAACCTCTCAAACAAAAGCCACTCATTATCAACAAATACTTTAAAAAGCTCTCAAAATTATGGTAATTTATTAGTTAAAACTAGAATTAAATTAGTCTGCCAAAAGATTTAACAACTTCCTTTTTGTATCATAACAAATTTGCAATACTTCAATCAATTGTAAATAAGTCCATTTCATGGTTCTGAAAAAGTAATCAAGCTTCAATGTGAAACCAAGGCAAAAGTTGTGCTGGTACAGTTAAAGAAGTGGAAATAATAGACACCCTAGAAAGTTTCTTTCTTATGACACTGAGTTATTTCCTCTTCTCCAGCTGTGCGAGCACAACCTTTGCCTCAGCTTCGTGCAGACGCTTGGTTACCTTTCAGGAATCGCGGAATGGACTACTATCAAAAATCTGAGCTATAAAAAACAATCAGACGCTCTGTTGTTTTCCCTCATCTTAGATCACAAAGTGTACTTTAGTGTTGCTGAATTGTCATGTCAGTAACCACAGGTGTAGTGTTTATGTTTAGGTACTTGGTGTGTAATTTAATAGGGCTTTTTTTGGCTTTGAACATGTTCAAAGAGTTTTTGACAAGTAAACTGAGTTTCAAGTTAAAAAGTCTGTACTTATCTACCAGTAATTCTCCAAGAGGCAGCTGCCGCTGATTCTTACCCACTTCATTTGTTGGACACATAACCCTCGCATCTGGGATCCCACCACCCTGTGCAGACACACAAAACCAGCCCACACATATTTTGCTCACCAGATTCTCAAAAAAGCTGGGATGAATAATAGGGACTGGGTAAGAGAAAGTTGTAATATCACTGCAAGTTATAAAATTTAACTCATTGTTTTATGTAGTACATTCATCCCAAAAGAAGTATATTTTTTTTTCAAAAAGTTCACCAAATTAAAGAGAGATTCAAAAAAGGAAATAATGGGGAATGGAGAAAAAAGGATTGCACCAAAAGAGGGACCAAGTTTTCTCAGAAAAATGAAGGTGGGGGGGGGGGGGTTGGGCTTGGATTTTCTGCAAATGATTGGTATCATCAGACACCAATCCAAGTTTTCAAGAGGGTCTGCTGTATCATCCCGAAGTTTGAGTATATTTAGTTACCCTGTTTTAGATAATATTAGTTTATTGTAACAACAACAAGTTCTATTTACACCAGCAGAATGAGGGACAAAATACAATTTGTTTAAAATTCGTCTTTAATAAGCAGATGTGATTGGTGAGTTGAATCTATAATTTGAGTCAGGCATGAAAAGCCGCTTTTACGTAGTTCACCAACAGAATATGGACACAGTTTGAATTGAGGAAATTAATGTCAAAATTCCAATAATTTATTTAATATGAATTGAGTCAAATCATTTTGAAAAGTTAGTACATGGATCTTGTTCAAAATAATGTGTTAAACTTTAATTTTTCTAGAAATAAGCTCTCGCCAAACAAACATACAAATATGTAAACAACAATGGATAATTAAAGAACATTTCATGCTGCCACTGTGTATTTGTGTTATATATGGTAGGGAAGGGGGGGTCTCAGTAGATTGTACAAAGAATTATAGGTTTTAAAAACTTTGTGGCGATGCCATTAACTTTTCATTTATATAAAGTAAAAGTTGTCACTTCAAAAGCTTTACCAACAGTGAAGAACATTTTTCTGAACATTATTCACTGAATGGTCATCCAACTTTATTGTCAATTGTGTGATGAGACTGAGTTGGAACTGAATTGAACGGATCCACTCAGTCCCATTGCCATAATACAATCAGTTGTTAATTTGTTAGAAGTTCTTTTAAAGGCTATCTATATTTTATGTGAATGAAAGTAGTTTTCTTGCAGCCAAACCATTGATGTATTTTCAGTACATCGGGAGCAATTTCAATGTTGAAATTTCAATGTTGTTGACTATTGTATTGAGTTCCCTATATTATTGTTGATGAGAACCTTCTTGTCATTATTCTGTTAAAAGTTGGTATATATCTTGTGAAGACATGGTATTGTTTATAATGAAGTGTTAAAGCATTGCTATCTTGTTAAGGCTCCTTTTTCTGATTATAAAATGTCTTCGATTTTTTTACTTTCAGCAATAGAAAGTTCTAAAAAGTCTTAAATTTGTTGGCTGCCGAGCTGCAGGAATCCTGCATCTAAATAATTCTAAATAATAATAATAGCCTTGACTACAATCATACCAGTAACAGACATGGTCAGATGACATGGTTGTATAAAAAGTTCATAATTACAATAATAAATAAAATAGAAGTAGAAATAAACCAGATGGCAAGGATGGGGTAATGGTATTTTGAGATCTTGCAGCATTTGCCCCGAATGAGTGGAAGGGGGGGAGGGGGGGAGGAGCTCACAAGGCATTCCTAAAGTCTTTAAAACCTCCCCTGCCCTCACCCTCCCAAAAAGATCACTGATACAATCACAATTCATTCCACTGACAAGTCATCAATCAAGACGATTGATGACATTGACAACTGTTCTTGACGACATTTGGCTGGTACAACCAGCCTGGAAACACAGACGCTATCATTATCAATATTTAGTTTTCGACACTAGAGAATCTCAAACGTATTGGACTCAAAACTCTCGCTAAATTCTCTTCGTCCCCGTTATTCTCAATGATAATATCAAATTTTTCATCGTCTAAACCACATTCGGATTCAGCGTCGTCAACTCCTTTTGTGAAAATCCAACCACGAGATTGTCTCACTTCATCGTTGGCAGCAACACGAATCGCTACAGTCGACTCGAATTTCTCCCGAAAATACTTCAAGTCCGATTTACGACGTGCATCCGAAACTATCCAAACCTTTCTTGTTTTAACGATGTTCCCTTCCAATTCTTCATTCTCGCGAGGAATACTTTCCCTAAAAGAGTTGCACTGTTGCAAGGCTACTTCAGTAGCTTTTCTACAGAAATAATCCGGGTCTTTCGCCCGTTTGTCCTCGCCCCAGCGGATCATGTCGGCCCTGTATCGTTCCTTGTAGCTTGTTGAGTCCAGCAGCCTCTTGAAATCCAGTCCATGTTCCCTTGCATACTCGTGTTTTAGAGGCCCTGAAAGCCTCATTATTACGCAAAGTTCTTCTCCAAACATCTTCTTTAATTTTTCTGCCACATAGTCTTTACCAGATTTCCTTTTGCCGCTGAAAACGAAAACGATCGGTTCGTCCGCCATTTTGATTCTCTTTTGTTGACTCGTTCCCAATGCAACGCGAACGCCGTCCACCTACCTGAGCACAACACTCTTTTCTTCAAGTCTTCAAGAACTTTGGATAAAGGAAACCAAATCAGAGAAGTTCAGTCTGCTCTGCTGTTCGCAAATTCAGGAAATTTGTGTTTAGACTTTAAAACAGTCTAGTGATAGAAGACCGCATCTCCGATACACTTCTTTAGAGCGCTGAGACCGAAAAGACCGAAAAGTGAAGAGGGTGGGGTTGGGAAAAACATAAAAAAAATCCAAAAAGAGAAAAAAAATCTGAAAAAGAAATACATACAACCAGAGTGGTAGAAAAAAATTCGTACACAGTATGATTACATTTTCATTCTGAGAGTGCAGGAAATGGTGTTTTAGAGACTCTAAATTTCAAAATTTTCTGTGGGGAGGGGGGGGGAGTTCGCCCCAATACCCCTTTCCTAAAAGCAATACCCACAAAGGTGGTGTAGTTTTAGTTTGTGCTTTGACCTCCAGGGCTGGGTTCCTGAAAGGTAAGATAGCACTATCCTGGGGATAGCTCTAACCATTTAGCACCCATGGTATCTGTCCCTAGGAGAGTACGATCCTACCTTTCAGGAACCCAGTGGCAGCACACTTAGGCTCATTAAATTATTCTTAATCTGACTTTGACCAGATACAATGCTTCAAGTTAAACCAATTGAACAGGAACAACAAAAGAGCTAAAGGAATAATAACAAAAAAATTAAAAACATTAGGAGGCCGAAATTCTGAAAACCGAAAAACCTAGGTGTTCATTTACTTAAAATTAAAAAAAAAACGAAGCAAGAGCTGGTATGCCCAAGAATCAGAGTGATTTTCGTAGCTTTCATTTAAAACTTGTATTACGCTTAAACCATGCAGCAGAACTAGCCTTCTTATATTAAAAAGCGTGTTTATCGCTTATGATAACAAAGGGCCCAGAATGGCGGTGATCCCAGTAATCAAGAAGAGGCTCCATGACCTTTTTTCGCGAGATGTTACGACCCACATTCAGTTTAGGTTCTGTAGCACACAAAGAAAGAGCTTAATGAGTCAGTATTAATCAGTACTCAACAATAGTGAAAAAAAAGTGAGCAGTGATGTTACTGTAGTGTGCAAAAGGCGTCAGAAACGCAGAAATAGTTTTTAAGTCCATAAGAGTATCAATTTATGTGAAATAGTAAGTTTCTCTGGACTTCTGGGTTTGGTTAAAAGAATTTATGAGTTTGTAAACATTGCCATATGCTTTTGAAAACTTGTCGAAACCGGGTGGACTACGAGAAACTACAAAAGGGCCAGCTTTAAAGTCAAAACACGTCTTGCCGATATCCCCAGGGTAGCACTGAGTGCCGGAACATCCCAAATGATGGTCAAGGGAAAAACAAACTTCGCTGTGTACGTACTCACTAAGTACTCGCGGCATTTTCACTGACTGTCACAACACTAGCTATTAAATCTATAAACAATCCCTTGGGGCACAATAAATGAAAACATCAGTTTTACCGACAAAACAAAAACATCCGTTCTGACCTAACAGTACGTGACTAAAATTTTGTAGTTGATCAAAGTGTATCATTGACTATCAAACACTTGCACTGAAATTAACGTCGGTCTACTGAACTTTTATAGCTGAGACAAAACATTCTTACTATTTTAAAAGAATCTCAGCCTTAAACACTTAAAAAAAACCTTGATATTTATTTTGGGAAATTTTTGCATCTGTTTACATTCAAAGACATCTAACGTCATGTGTAGCATGTGTACCCAAAGGCGTTGTATCGCCTGTTTACCCACATCATATCAGTATAAATGTACATTGCTCTACCTCAGTCATTAATATTTATTAACTTTTCTCCTTTCCGCTTTCAAAAATTTATAACAACAACGTTCCTTCTTTAATACCTCTAACATGTTCATTTCTTTTTACTGTAGGTTCTAACACGTGATGTAACTTTATCCCGTTTGGCACTTTTCTTTGGGCCATCTGTTCATGGAGTAATGCCAACGGTTTCATGCCGGTACTCACTGTCTGGATCTCGATTTGGCCATAATAAATTTTATGGCCAACAGTTTATTCGGTATCACCACATTTCATTTTTCGTTTGACCATCCGCCATTCGGGATGTTCACTCAAATGTACCCTGGGGGTACTCGAGAGTCTTGGCAGCTTCTCAAAATTAGAACATTGTAGTCCATGTGATTGGGCTGGCCCAGTTTTGACCAGACCACACACTCGTGCTGCTTTAGTCTGGTCAGTTATGATCATATTTGGTCAGATGCAATCATGTCCACAGACTTGCGATCTAGCTGATAACATACACTGAAAGCTACTTGCGGTGTCTGTTTGGATCTGCTTGCTTACGACGTTTAAGGAATCTTAACTCATGAGTAGCGGTACTAAACCACTTGTCTTTTTTCAAAATTTGAAAACGAGGAATGTCAGGTATGCCGCCCATGCTATCCGAACGAAGTTTATCCTGTGTGGTCGCACAAACAACAAGTCTCGCAATTTAATCTTCTTGACCTCGTAAGACAAAAATTACTGTTGTTTATAGAAGTTTTAAACTGAAAAAGTATCAGGTCGCAGAGAAACGAACAGGTTTTGGAGCTGAAAGCCAGAGCGAGTGTGATTGCATTTCAAGTATGCCGGACTGGACTTCAACTAAACTAAATGCCGACGGTTTTGCAACTTCTTGAAATTATTCAAAATATAAACGTTAACGCTATTGAAGATTGTTTAACGATCTGACTAAAATCAGGGGTCTAATTTAAGGATTTTCCTGATTAAGCTGCAGTTTTCTCTCACAGCCTGACAGATATTGGTAAAGGAACCGGATGACTTCTTCGAAGTTTGTGTCTTTCTTCCGTGATGGTGACAATTTGGACCCCGCCAAATGAAACGAGAGGAAAATAGTCTTAGTTATAGAAAACTCTTATATTCCGGTACGACGGCATTTTTGGTGTCTATTTTTTTTGCCGTCCGTCAGGTACCAAGATATGCGTGTGCGTTTCTACGCGTAGTAAAAGCCGCTGCGTCTGCGTAAGCCTGAGAAAATCAGGACCATATGCACGTTGTTTTAAGATCAATTTTTTTAAACAAATTACATTTGTTGTTTTTCAGTTCTTCTGTACAACTCACGCTCAATGCTTGGGGCATTCGTTTCACACTGTCGATCGATTTTTCTTCATTTCGGGTTTGTCATATGATCGTTTTCAAGAAAGGCTAAGTCTGTTGAAGAAAACATAATCATTACTCAGTAGATTCTGGAAGACTACAGCTCCGAGTGAAAAAACTGCGTAGGCGAGAAAGCCAGCCAAATATTGGACTCGGTCGATTGATGCTAGTAACCTGGGAACATTGACGAGCCAGGGTTGTTGTGAAGCTTCGTCGGAGACTGACTATATAGTAATATAAGACGCGTCCGGATCCTTCTGACCAGAGGCAGAGAAATGAAAACATGAGGGTGGAAGTGGGAACTGGAAATTTATATAAGTGGAAAATAAGTTCAAATTTTTCTATTTGACTTACTCTCTCACTCGGCATAACTACCTGGGTTTTCGGAAATGGGTGGTCAGTTTCCGCTTCTCGTACTGGGTATTTAACTAGACTATAGTTAAGCAACTTCTGGGTTCGTTTACCAGCGCTGTGGCTACTCCTAGTCCTCACTTCCATCTCACAGCATTCTCAAACTGTTTTATTCGATTTATAAAGTTGCCTTAGCCTCCCACCGCTCGGAAGTTAGAGATGCGGTTCCTGCAAAGGAAATTAAACTTGAGAAGCTCAGATTTGCGGTTTCACTTTGAGAAGTTTAAATCTCAGTGGTACATTATTCACTGATACCACCACCAACATCACCATCAACAACAAAAACAAAAACTACAACATCAGAAACAACTACAATACATATTTTTTATATTCCTTTTCTTTGTAAAAACATTTGCTTACATCAGTGTAAATCCAGTAAATAACATATAACGTATATTGGAAGTTTAATGATTTTTAGCTTCAGTGTAAGTAGCTACAACGAGCCTTCATGTTCTAAGTTCGAGTTTTACAGGGTATTTGGCTTTGTTTCAGTTCTAATGTCTTTTAATAATAATAATAATAATAATAGATATTTTTATAGCGCCATATGCGCCTTTTGTTTTCTAATTATTCGCTGCCCTTTTTTTGTTTCATTTTCCCATATAAAACTTTTGTAAATCATGCACTAAATGCTTTCTGCAGATCTGCGACAGCTCCTTTTTTCCTAGTAAAACACAACGTCTCCAAGGTTTGGTAGCCTAAACCAGCAAAACTCAATAAATGGGACACTAGGTATTAAAACCTGCGACACCGCTCATTACTGTTCAGAGTACTGATTATTGAGGTTTTCAGAGTAAGCAAATCATTGTTTTTAGACTTATTGCCAACCAACTGTTGAATGAAAAAAATGTCACGAAATCGAGTTTCTAATTCGTTTCAGATGATAAATAGGAGTGCTACAGCCAAACCATTGTTCTGCGAACAAAGCACTGTGGAGGGACTGTACCTTTTTTTTCTAAAAGCGTTTTCTACAAGAATGTCGAATCTCATAAAAAAAAACATTCTAAAATTTAAGAGCATAATTGAGAAAACAAACTTGGAAATGGAACGAATAGCCAATCATCGATTGAAGAGTCATCGCAACTTAAAAGGTCTGAATTGGGCTAACTGATTACTAAAAAGCCTAAAATTTTAATGGATTACTGAGATTGGTGATAACCTTTTTGCTGAATACTGACAATCTTTATTAATGGATATCAAAAGATCTGACTATACTCATGTACTGAGAATCGGCTATAAATTAACTGATTATTGAGAACTAGGTAACCACATGCAGGCCCTCAACTTAACATTTTGATTTGGCTGTAACCATTCAAAAAAACGAAAGTTCTTAGCTCACTATGAACATAGACACAAAACTTTGTCAAAACATTACAAACACTTTAAGAATAGAAATAAAATTGGTTCATTTGCAATTGTTTGATACGCGTTAGATGAACAATACGAACTTTAGTCACGTACTGCCGAGGCGGATCGGATGTTTCTGTTTGTTGGTAAAATTGTGTGTTCGGTTTTGTGCCCCGAAGGTTTTTTCATAACCCGTGTTGTGGCTGTTCGTGCAATACCGCGAGTACTCGATGAGTACGTGATTGTGAGAGGTCGGAAGTTTAGTTTTCGCTTGACCAGCACTCCGGATTTCACTTAGCTTAACTGTACCCTGGGGCGGCTAGGGGTACTAGCGAGACATTGGGCTGGGCGGGCGGGTGCTCATAAACCACGCATGCATGCATGTTTCGGGCTGACATAGTTTTAACTGAAATGCACAACAAGTTAGAAAATTTATCGTACCATCCGCAAAACTTAAAATGAATACCGTAATCCGATGCGTAACTGAACTAAATTGTCACGTTGTACTGATGTCCAAACTGAACTAGCTGTTGGCTTTCTCCTACGGAGGCCGAGCGCGGTTTTCATTGTACAATAACTCATGCTGTTTCAAAATGAAATCGGTCAGCTCTAACTTCATTCAAGGATGCACTAATATACAAGGGATTAAAACAAACAGGGCCGCCAGGAACCTACACAGGTGTTATCCATGAACATGCTTTTTTAAAAACGTAAGAAGGTGATTTCTACTGCACTGGTTATCCGTTTTTAGCGTAGTCTTTTGTTTTCGTATAGAGAAACTCTACTTTTTATTTTTGACTGAAGAGAAAACGGTTTTGAATTTACTTTTTCACGTTCTTCATCAAATTATTAGTGTGAAATAGTTCTTTTTAGATTGCCGAATATGGTATCTATAGCTGAATATTGTTGGTAATGCTCTTTTTACGCATTGTGGGAGCAACTCATTTGAGTTACATCCCTTAAGAAACGTACGTTCTTGGTATTATTGACAATTATTTGAAGGCTGTCCTAACATCAAACTAATTTAGTTTGAAGACTTTTTTGTTAAAAACTGCACCTCCTCGAAATCCTTTCAGACCAGTTTTCAGTAATTTTTGTGTTTTGTGTTATTATTACTTTTGTTGATTTTGTTATCATATTGTTGTAAATAGATTTTTAAAAAACCTTCCTTAGGAGCAACTATGATTGTTAGTTCATCATTCATGTACCCAAGCGCAGTGCTACTGCTTCAGTAGGATCGAGTATTTGTTCCTTTTTTTCCTTGCATAAAAACCAAAGTTCAAGGCTTTCTTTATCTCAGCCTGCGTGTGTTCCGAGCATGTTTTAAAAATTGCCGATTCCAGGCTCTCGGTTGTAATGAAAAGCTTCTTATTTAGAAGAAATGCAAACTAAAAAACCACTTACGCTGCTAATGTAGTCAGTTATATATACACACAGCACTTGATCGGATTTGATTTTAAAAATGCAATGCTCACATACCTTGCGAGCTGGTAATCGTTTCTAAATAACATATAGTGCAATTTGATCTCTGTTTGGGCCTCTTTGGCCGTGATGTTTTAGGAATCGAATCCAAGCTTGTGAGGGCACACCAAAGACCTTTTCTAGTTTTCAGTCAGAATTCAAAATCAAGGAATTTGTTACAGTATCTGCACGAGATTTCTTCCGGCTGTGTGGTCGTAAATCCCAGCCATGCAGGCAACTTAACCTTCTTGACCTTGCAAAACAAGACTCACTGTTAAGAAGAAATATCCGCAGAGAACGTGGATGCAAGGATAATCGGCTTATCGACCAGTTGAAAGCTGAGGGGACTGATATACCTATTTTAGAATACGCGGCGGGTATATACATTCTGCTGGACTAGATTTCAGCTAAATTAAAACAAAACGCACCCGGAAGTGGCAGAACCGGCAGTTTTGCAGATTCTTACCGGAATTGAAGGATTAACTCTGGCATCTTAAAAGGTTTTAAAGCCTAAGCATAGGATTTAAAATAACTTTCTCTGATTGTAAAGCTACAATTGTGTTTCACAACGTCGACATACGTTTAAAAATACTGATTTTTACTTGATTCAAGTGACTGTACGTGTCCGGAGTTTGATCGACGGAGTACAGAACGTCGTATAGTCACATTCTCGACCTGTTGCTGAAACAGCGACCATACCCAAAGGACTTGCACCCCCCCCCCCCCCAACCCCACCCCGTACGTACACATGACTGTTGCACAAGCAGTCTTAGAACGATAAATATTCAGTGCTAAGTTCTATTTTCTCCATTATAGATCACAGATGTACTGACCTGACAGTGGGACGCATTGCAGGCCAATACACACATTTCTTTATTAGAACAAACCTCAGCTCAGTCAATACACAAACACTGTGGCCTAGCCCAAGTTGGCCCAGACTTTAATTTAGCAATTTTTAAGTAAGAAAGGTTAATATCCATAACACGGCACCGTGGCAAAACGGCCCAGCTCTTCCTAAAATTAAAAATCCAATCGCTCTTTTTAAAAAAAGTCTACATACGACCCTTCATTGCAGTAAAGAGAATACCCCCATTTTATTTCAGGTTGTGTACAGTAAAATGACGGCTTTATAAGGTATCAGTTCACGGCCAGTCACGCGAATGAAGTAACTGAAAATGGCGGCACATTTGCACCTGCAGTGTCTCTGCATCTGATAAAAAAATTAGAACTATTGTATATCTTATACATCAGAAATGCATAACACATTGTTTCATAATTACTAAACATGTGATAGTTAACGAAATATTCAGTGAAGATACAAAATAAAAGCCAGCGCACCAAGAAAACAGCATTGATCTTTTTTGAAAAAGAACGCCTAATTTGTGGTCTGCAATGCTCTCAAACATTTTGAGGATTTTAGCCTGATATGTTCAGTTAAAATGTCTAAAACGTTCTTAAACAAACTGTCAGTATTGACTGCGCATTTCATAGTGATGCTTTTCAGTTCGCACGAACCAGCCGGAGCACAAACACGCCCTATTACCCTGGCGATTATCATTATGTATCGAACAACCGAGTTCGCCAAGAAAAAAAGCCTCAGTGATTTTGTCCAGTATCGAAAATTAAAGTTCTTATCTTATCCTCAGCCTCAGTTATGTCAGTATGTTCTCGCTTTTTTCAGCCAGTAAGATTCTTACAAAAAAGAGCTCTTGCTGGAATAAACAGCAGAAGTGAACAAGTGCTAAACTGGTGATATATTGCTTACGCTCTAATTTTATGTAACAATTGGCTGAGCTTGAGGATGTTTTGAATACACTTTCATAAAATTTTTGGACAACTCTCAGACACTGATTCTATTTGCCCCCGCACAAAACTTCATGAACTGTTTATTTAAGACAAAAACTATTAAGAAAATAAAAAAGTTTGCTGAACTGAAAGAGTTGTGCAATACCGTATGCATTTTATATGCACATGTACGTAACAGTAACATACTACTGATGTAACTGGCGTTTTGGAGATGTTCCCGGGGTACACCGCTGCATGAACCCGACTGGCACCGGCGGCACTGCACTGGCCGGCGGCCTGCTCTAAAAAAACATGTACAAAGAGTTCTGCATATGAAAAACTGACAGCATAGATTACAAAAGGGTAAGTGCAGTCTTAAAACATCTTTGTTCTTGTACACCCTTCATACTGACATCTTCTTCAATGAAAAAAAATCCGCTGTTTAGCAGAACTTTTTCCGATCATTAATTCTAAAAATTTATCAATTGAAACTCCCCTATATTTATTTAAAATCATCAAGCACTTCTAATGACTACTATCAAGAGAAGATAATATCTTCTCTTGCTACTATATGGTTTTATTTCAACGTTTTGTCTTTTCTCGACACAGTGCAGCGATGGCTTGTTTTTTAAAATCGCAGCCAACTCCCGACAGGGTCTTCCAATTGCTACGTTGAAATAAATTTATATGAAACCCCAAATAACTGACCCTAGCTCTGATCTTAAGCCTACCCCAATACTCGTAGATTTCTAGGGCTCGGCTGCCGGCTATTTAGACGCCGTGTAAAAAAAACAAACTTTTTATTCAAGACAGGTATTAAAACGACTAGATTGCATAATTGACAATATATTTTACTGCCGAAAACTTGTAAACACACAATCTTCACTTAGCAGTTCACTTAACCATTATAGTTGAATAACAAAGACTTTTAAAAACTCATATTCTACTTGTCTAGTCTCCGTCAATGCCATTTAATTTTCAAGCTAGATCTCACAACAACCGCTTGCAAGAATTAATTTCCTCTGGCAACAGAAGTGATTATTAGCGTTGTCTAGTGTGACTACAAAACAAAGAAGACAAAGCAGCTGATTGGTTTGCGGTCAGCTATTTACAATTAGTGCGCGTTCCCCATTGGTGGCTATTTTAGTCTTTGAAATCTATCACAAGGGCAAGTGACTTTGTTTCACAACCTTCGATGGAAAAATGGGACATGTTTATTTTGCTTCGAATTAAATATTTCAACGATTTAAGGCAAAGACGGAAAGCAGTCTGGAATATGAAACAGTGAACGGTATGTTTTAAAAAATTTCGTCCTCAAGAAACTGTTTGTCTTTAAATTTGCCGACACAAAAATGGGTTCGAACGATAACATTACTGACAGTGTCGTAACGAGAGAGGAATTCGAGCAAGTCTTGTCGAAGTTACGGAAGAGCGAAGAGGAGAAAATGAAGATTATGAAAGACCATGGGAACTTAATGAAAGAAATCAACAAGAGAATGCACGTACACTTAGAGGAAATTCGGTTGTTGAAGGACGTGAATCAAAAACTGCAAAGAGATATTCAAGAGTTGAGGGATTTGTGTTGCTATCTCGACGATGATAGGCAAAAATGCCGGAAACTTGCGCGCGAATGGCAGCGTTTTGGTCGCTATACAGCGACTGTCATGAGAAATGAAATGACAACATATCAGGAGAAACTGAGCACACTAGAATGCAAACAAGGAGAACTGACAAGAGAAAATTCTGAGCTGCGAGAACTTTGTATTTATCTCGATAAACAGCGACATTGTGTGCAGGAGGTCTCCTGTAGTAATTGCACGTCACAGAGGAACATGCTTGTGAAAGGTGTTGCAAATCCGAGGGAAGGCGGGCAGTTCTCGGACAGGTCGAGAGGTACTTGAAGTGTTTTTAAATCTTGAATTGCTTCTGATTTGCTGTATTGCGTTTTCTTTTGACTCCAGCGAGTCGTGTCCCACGCTTTTGTTGTAGAACTGTTTGGCGAACACAGAATCAATACAGACAATACAACCTATATTCGACCGTTGGCGTGCGTTTGGCATGGCAGCGCTAGTGTGGGACAAATGACGTTCTCCAACCTCGAGTATTCAAGCTGGTTGCTTGTCTTGAACCATTCCTAATACCGCTTTGACTAAAAGCTCTCATTAAAATAATTAGGGAAATTTCACCACCAGCACAATAAGAAAGCAGTGGTTTTGGCGCAGTTTTGCCCGCGTGGTGCCTGTAGTGCAGTCTGTAATTGTAACATTGCGGAAAGTCCACATTGTTTTCCGTTTCATACTGAAGTCACTTCAGTTAGGGTTTGTTTCAATTAATCCTGCCATTATCATTGCTTCCTATACCAACGAATATCCAAGAACGTTTTAATTACCTGCCCTTCATAAATTTTGGATAATACCAGCTATAATTTTATTAAATTTCAGATCAAATACTCGAAGCAAGATTGCAAGACTTGGGTAATGAAAGATCTTCTGTGAAGGTGAGAATACGTTTGTGTTTTTTCTTTTCTCTTTTCTTCTCTGCGGGAAAGCTTGTCGAGGAACTGTCAAACCAGTTTGTCTCTGTTATTATCCGATAGCAATTCATATCCGGACGATAATCGAAGCGAAAGCACCGTTCTTAGAAAGCCGGATTTAAAAATTTAAAGGGCATGACCTTTCGAGCTTTCGTTTAAGTCGGTGAAAGGTTATACGATTGCTAAAAAGCCGAGAAACGAGAAAGGTAACTGGAAAAAGTGGTTTCGTGGCTGTTTTAAAAAATGAAGTTTGAACAAAATAGTTGTCAGGCATCCAAGTATAAAGAAATCTTTTGTTTTTGGCAACATTGATAACATTCTTTTGAATTTTCATTTTTTTAAATCATTTTAGTTTTACCGAAAACTAGCACACAGATGGATAATTTTTTTTATCTCATCAGGAATTCTATAAATACTGGATATATTATACCGCAATCTGTTTAAAATCTGCTGTAAAAAGATAGTGGCAAGATCAAACGAAATTTGAGAAGCCCTGTTTGGTATCAATGGTCGAGTTTCCAAAACCTTATCAGATTGCGAATGGATTTTGCGATTTTTAGCAGTTTCAACTGCGCCCGTGGGCAATTTGAAACATATAATGTCGTGTCATTAAATATTTCCACCAAATTGGTCACTGTAGCTTTTGCTTCAGCTTGTCGTGCGCATTCCATTACTGCATACTTTTAATAATTGTTTATTTTTCTTCTTAGACTCTGCAAATATGCCCGCTGAGGTTTTTAATTCCCCCAATAATAAACATTGAACATTTTTCGTACTATGTGCAAACACTATATAATATCGTATTTTAATTTCCACCTGCACCTATTAATCGTGTGCATTGTTGAAACAAATTGTATTGAGATACACGATATTTTTTCTTTTTTGTTAAGAAAAAGTACACAATGTTTTGGGACACATTCAGTTCAAGCTGCCATCCTTGTATAGACTTTTCAAAGCCTGTGGTTCCGATAGCGGCCTCGGGGTTTTGTGTTTTGGTTAACTGAAAACAATCGATCTATAAGCTTGCTAACTAAGTAAATACTTCGTGTCCTTTACTGTGGATGATGGGGTTTCATTTACATTTCTTTTCATATCAGACTTAATTTTTAAATGTCAAAATCTGTGTCATCTAAATACATTAAAATTATACAAGTGATTTCTCGACAAAACCCAAGACTTTTTGCACAGGTGATTACCATGGTACCTTAAAGGTCATACACATCTTGTTAACATACCATAATATAATTTAGTGAAAAACTCTTCTCATTCAACAATGAGAAAATAACAAAACTGTCAACCAGTGGTGTTCCTCAAATATGTGCAATTCTGTTCTGCCCTCACTGTGATTGCGGTATCAAATCCCCGAACCAAATGGTACCAGAACAAGTTTCATGCCGATGTGACACACATACTTCATTTCATGTTAACACAGAAGTTGTCATTCAGGAATAGAAGTACCTGTAGTAAAAATAGCAGCAGAGTCAGCTGAACGGCTCAACCAATCAACACATCTAATTGCGTACCAGAGTAAGCTCATACCTCCTCTATAATTGAGTTACTTAACAAGCGTCTAGTCAGATTTGATTGTGGAATGAAATTTTTGATCTGGTGCAAGGAAGACCTGAGCCTTCTGGAATGACTTATTAGAGAATGGAACTTTAGTTGGTACCTTGTAAATGAATAAAGATATGCGTACGGCCTTAAACAAATTGTCCCGTTTCCAGCCCGCGGACCAAGCCATCTCGACCTTGTCTTCACAAATCTGAATGCGTTCTATGACGTGCCTAAGAAACTGCCTGCTTTTGGTCTCTCTGACCATGATACAGTCGAAGTCCAAGCCTTGGCTAGAATCCACTTCCCCAGCAACAAATCTATACTGAAGTCAAGGGACCTTAGACCTACAAAGCGTTTGGCCATGGGAAAGTACCTTGAGGAGGTCAACCTTGACCTCCTAATGGGAAATAAAGATTCATGTGAGGAGAAATCCAACACATTAGAAACTGTGATTAAAACAGGTATGGACATACTGCTTCCCTTAAAGTCCAAAAAGGTTCCCGCCAACGAACCGCCATGGGTAAACAAAAAACTTAAAAGCCTCATTCATGATCGTCAGTCAGCTCTTAGCCGAGGAGACACTACCAACTTCCACCACCTACGTAATAGTGTGAACCGCTACTGAAAGTCCTGCTGGGCCAAATACTACGCAGCCAAAGTGGAATACTTAAGAGACTGCGAACCCCACAGATGGTGGAAAGAAGTAAAGAAACTTGCCGGTATGCAATCAGCTACACGAACAGACGTAACATCACTCTTGTGCAACATCGACCCAGTTCCCAACCCTGACCTTACAGTCCCTGCCAACACAATTAACAACACGTTCCTGGCACCAATGAACAAGTTTGCTCCTCTGAATCCACAAGTCCACCATGCCACACAACATGTCAGCAACCCACTCACTGTCACTGAGCACAGTATCTACGGGAAACTAGCGTTCCTTAATCCAACCAAAGCCTAGGTCGGGGCCAGACAATATACCAGCTTGGTTATTGAAAGAGAACGCCGATATTCTTGCTCCAGTTGTCACCGACATTCTCAATTGTTCCTTCTCTGAAGTGCAGCTGCCGCAATCATGGAAACATGCCTATATCACCCCAATCCCAAAATAAACGCCTGTCCGCAATCCTCTCCAAATTAGCTGAGGAAATTGTAGATGATCGCTTTGTTAAACCAGCTGTACTTAAACAGATCGACCCACGGCAGTTTGGTACTGTCCCTGGCTCAAGTACTACCGAAGCTCTCGCAAGTATGACTCACTCATGGATAAAAGCCACTGATGGAAACGGGGCAACTGTCAGAGCTGTTCTTTTTTACTTCAAGAAGGCCTTCGACCTCATGGACCATCACATTTTAGTCAGCAAATTGCGTGTGTAGGATATACCTGAGGCAGTTTTATCATGGATCACTGACTTTCTCATCGATCGAAAGCAGAGAGTGAAGCTCAGCTCTGATTGTTTTTCCGAGTG
>JAOBRG010203541.1:0-17448 GCA_027574985.1 Umimayanthus nakama | reverse complement strand
TTGGAGGTTTTCTGCACTAGTTCTGAGATATTCTAAGAAAATGTTATGGCACTGTACTTTGTTTATGTGTTGGCCTATATAATGTGGGACCAGGGGGTCAGCTAAGGTCATTTATTTAAAAATTAAAGGGTTAAAGACTAACTTTAGGTGTGTAATCAAACACAAGAGATATTAATAAAGGTAACTTTCTTACTGAGAATCAGCTCTTGTCTTGGATGGAACAACACACATGACACATTGTTGTAATGACCTCGACATGTGTCCACTTCCCACGCTTTGGAATCTGATAACAAAAATGGACAGAAGAAGTGCAACAACTTACATTGACTGTACAAGGCTGTCTTTACCAACACTTCAAATCTAACACACATGTCTACCTGACACACTTCATCATCTGATTGTGCATTTACAGGTTTTCCAAAGTCATTTTAAAGACTTTTTTAGACCAGAATTTGGAAACTTAAGACCTTGTTTTTCTTCAACTACAGTTTGGGCAAACTTATTAAACTTGGGTAGCTTCTGTTCCGTCATGCAATAGTTATGGCATAAGAAACAGAGAGCAAGTGAGGCTGTGATGTCATCGATGACGTCATGCAAATAAATAGGCAAAATGTAAAATCTGGCAAATGATGTCATAATAGTTTAATTTTGATTTTCCGATTTTTTTTCATTTCCGAATTTCTGTTTGCTTGGTTAATTTAAGACCCTATTTACTGAATAAGCTTAAAAACAATTAAAATTAGGCAATCAAGTTCTATCTAACCTCCAAGTTTCATGACATAAGCGTTAATACTTTCGGATTTATGGAGGGGGGGCTTTTGAAGCCCCCCCCCAGACCCAGGAACTCCAAAAAAGCCCAGGCGGAATAGGGTTAAGACCTTGAAGACAAAGCAGGGAAAATTTAAGACCTTTTAAGACTCTGCAGGTGGGGTACATTTAACAAGCAAACATAAAATCTCAGTTACAATTTCTTTGATGCGATGTCGACAGTCCCGTTTTAGATTTGTAGATAGATGGTTTATAATATGTACAATGCTTTTTTACAGATGCAATCTGGAGCCAAAGAGAAAAGCATCATTTTCAACAAAACAGTGATTGTCATACATGGTTAAGAACTGAAAGGGCATTTTTCAAATTTTGCTCAATTTTGAAAAACTTGGGTGCTCCTGAACCTTATAATTATGAAAATAGCTTACTATAGGGTTTGCTCAGGAAAAGTATGAAGAAGTTCGCAATTTGATGACACGCAGACAAATTTGACTTTTATGGATATCCACCCATAGGATATTGAACAATCAAGGCTAACACAAGGTGTAAGTTTGAATAACCTACCATTCATTCTCCACAGCTTGACTTGCCGATCATCAGCACCTGAGACGATGAGAGGCATGGTGGGGTGGAATGCCACCCAGTTGACACCTCGATCATGGCCCTACAGCAGGAGGACAAAATGCTAGCTCAGTTACCAACTAAAGATGCTAATACATACCTGGATGTACAATGTAAAATTCTATTTAAGAGGATGGTAGAACTACAAAATCAATAATAAAATGCTTTTAAAAAAGTTATTTTCCCTAAGGAGATTGCCTAATTATCAGTTAAAAAGGATACTCTACACAAACAGGGCACTGAAAAGTTTGATACAATTGATTTAGAGTTCCAAACCTAATCCAGGAGATGAGATCAAGAAGGTTGAACTTTGTGTGACTTTCGTTTGCCACACCATGGGAAGACAAGGATGTCAAGCCATTGGTCTACTCTGTCCAAATTCTATCAGGAGAACCTGCACACTTCCGGCAAAGAGTAGAGTAATCCAGGGACCCCTTGTTCAAAGCTAGTCTAGTGCTAGTCCTGCGTTAACTCCATAAGTTTCATTAAAGACTTAACAGTACTAATAATCAGGTTTTGAACAACTGGGCTCAGGTGCTGTGGTCTGTTATGGAGGGCAGAACAAAATGTCCTAGATAGACATCGCTGTGAACTGCTAACAGAGATCTGGCTAAAAACTTCCATAAACGATCAGAAAATTTTCTCACTGTGAAAGCACCTTGGGTACATTATGTATAATAAATGTAGAGCTTTAATATTTGTCCAGCGTTAACTTGTGGCTAACAAATCCTATCAACTGGTTTCTGAGATTAATTTTACACCAACTGGCCACACTTAAACAATTCATACCAGTCTGACTCATACCTCGAGAACGTGTTTGACAATAGCATCTGACTGCCCAAATAGATCAGTGTGTCCGGGTGTCTTTTGGTGCTCGTCCAACCCTGTGGACCCTGGTGCACAAGTTTTCTTTCTAAGGCCTAAAACAAACACAGTCAAGATATCATTTCAGGGGCTAATTATTGCTCTGGACCCATCAGTGCAAACAATAGTCTCCCTTAGTTGTAGCTCTAAATCCATCCATGGCAAGTAATTGGAAAATTCAAGATACAGTGATCTAATTATAACGTTTTCGAAGCTGGGATTTGAAATACTAAAGTTTTATGACTTTCCAAGTTTTCATGGCCCATACAAACTAATCAGACACCCTATCAAAATCAGTAGTCACAAAAATGTCATGCAATACTGTAAGGAAGGTACGAACCAACAATGTCCCACACTCTGACAGTCTGATCCAGGGATGCTGACACAACCATGTCCTCAGTGGGGTGAAATTGTGCACACATCACATAATGGTTATGGCCAGTTAAAACACTATAGGTAAGAAAAAAGGTCATGTTTTACTACATTGGCACAAAGTTGCCAAAACATGGATATAATTTAATTTTATAGGCCATGTATATTGCAGATAAAATGCCCTTTTAGTGTCCACTAAATTCAGCACATTAGCAAACAATCTGCACTATTTTTTCTATTAAACTTGCCACTTTTACATTTTTGTTGACCTTTTGACCTTATACCTTATGTTACTCAAAACTAACAACTTCCAAAACATGATAGTAATGCAACTTTAGAACTGGATGCTGGGCATATGTATGTCACTAGGGTTTCAGTTATTTTCTTTGGCATGGCTTAGTTTTAGGGGAGTTTTATCAAACTCATTTTATAGTATGAAATATAATTATTCTTAAAGAAAACTAATAAATAAAAATATTATTACATTTAGTTATTGTGCAGAAACTGCTATATTTATTGTTTAATACAAAAAAATTAATGTAGAAATATACATTTTATTATGTGAAGATAAAAGCAATATACTTATTGAACATGTTGTAGTACCATTAGCAAATAATGATCATTGTAAAAATGAAATTATAGAATCCATGTGCATGTAATAACGAAGCTCAGGGTGGAATCTGCTATGAATAGTTAGATACATGTCCAGTACTGCCCAAAAAGGAACACACCATATGCAGGTCCTAGACTGCCAATTCCATATCCTGATGGTCTGATCATCTGAAGCACTGAGAATCCAGGGGTATTCCTACAAGCAAATTAATAAGCACACAACAAACTATTGAGTGAAACTAAACAATAGTACCGATATCTGACAAATTTTGAACCTATGGTATACCTCTGTTAAACAATAACATTTCTGTAAAAAAATGAACTTACATTATGGAAGAATGTTGTCCGGATGTAATCCAGATGCCCTAAGAGTGTGAAGAGACATCGCTTTTGCTTGTAATTCCAAACCTTAAAGCAGAAACAAGAGTGAAAAAGGAAAAAAGGCACTAGTGTACATGTATGTCATTACCAAACTTTCATGAAAGTTAGTCTCAAGAACATTCTCTTTAGTGCAGTATCAGTATATACATTTAATACATTAATTAGTTGTGAGAATAAAGTAATCGATCTTACACTCAAAAGTCTCAATTGAGATGCAAAATTTAACTATATTATTAAAAGAAAATGTGTTTAGGGTAATACAAGAAACTTGGCACTTATCATTCACCAGAATAAAAGGTTAAATTCTAGCCAGTAACAAAGCAAACAAATCGCAAAGGCTTGTGACCATTAATACTATGTTTTCACTGGCCGTTTTTAACAAGAAATAGGATTATATCTTAGAACTGACCTTTATTTTATAGTCATCTCCTCCCGACACAAACAGAGGCTGAACAGTATGAAAGTCAATTCCTCGTACAGGGCCTGTAAGGGTTAACACAATCAACCAATACTGCATCATTTCCCTTGGCACAGTTTATAATATATAACAAATTACCAGTAATGCACAAACAATCAAGAAGTTAACCCCCCCCCAAGATTTTTGAAACAGTTAAAAATGTGCACATGCCATTTAGCATGCAATGAATTAGTGTATGATCCACTAATTAATTTGCATAGTAACAATTGTCACTTAACTGGCTGCTGTTGCCATGGTAACAATTACAAAAATCCAAGATGGTCACCAATGGCTGCCATCTTGGATTTTCAATTTTTGAGATTTTGCTTAAAATTAAGAATTTTGTTGGAAATAGCTAGAAAACAACATTTAAAATGCCAAAACGGCAAAATAAGTAGAAAATGATGAATAACTATAAATTTTTACTCATTTTTAATAAAAAAATTGAAAGTTTGACAGCAAACTCATATTTTGGGCAATTAGTATGATGACATCATCAACAATGTCAGTCAATTGGCATCAAAAGATGTGTTCATTATTGAGGAACAGTTATGAAAAAACTTTTGGCAACTGGTCAAGGGGCAAAAACGTTACACCAAAAAAACAAAATTCCCCCTGCCAGTTTAAGGGTTAAGCAAGGATGCATTATGTCTGGCTTCTTTTTCTTAATTTTTCTTAATTGCAATGGACTGGACAATGACAAAAACTGTAGAAAATGACAGCTATGGAATAAAGTCGAATTTCACTCCTTTATTAGAAGACATTGATTTTGCAGATGATCTCGCCTTGCTTTCAAGAAAGAAGACACGTACTAAAGAAAAGTGGACTGCCTGAGTAAACACAGCAAAGCAATCGGAATGAAAACCAGCATCAAGAAGACCAAAATCATGAGATACAACACCAAAGACCAAACTCCCATACTAATTGATGGAAAAGGTGTAGAAGATGCTGGAAGCTTTTCCTATTTACAGTAGGTTCGATAGTTAACAAGACTGGAGGTATCGAACAGGATATACATGTAACAGCCAGAATTGGAAAAGCGAGATCATCATTTAACAAATTATTGACCAAGGTCTGGAAGAGAAGTCAACACAGTATACGAATCAAAACAAGGATATTTAACTTGAATGTTTCAACTGTCCTCTTATATGGTACCAAGATCTGGTGCATGGCGAAAGGAGATAAGGACAAACTGGACAGCTTAAAACACAAATGCTTTTATAAAATTCTGAAAATCCATTGGCCAATGAAAACAACAAATGAAGAAGTTAGAGAGAGAACAGGATTGTGTTAATTCTTTTCAAATATATTGTTTCTAATTTTAGCTAGCCTTTAACGTAAATACTTAATAGGTCCTTCTTTAAAAAGCTAATTAAAGTTGTAATAGTGAAAGAGTTACCTCAATAAAGATCATCATCATCAAGAAAAAGTAGACAGATAAAAACATGGAGGTGGAGATGGGTTGGGCATGTATTAAAAATGAAACCAGATCTGATACCAAGATTTGCACTAACAAGGGCACCAGAAGGGAAGAGAAAAAGAGGTCGTTCCTGAGAAACCTGGAGAAAAACAGATGAAAGAGAGAGATGTGAAATAGGGTCCAAAACATGGGCAGAGGTAGCGAGAGTAGCGATAGACACAAAAAGCCCAATACTCCAAGTTGAGTAAGGACCTTACAGAGATGTTGCTCTAACGCTCAGTGTCCGGTTTTAGATTACATGTAACATCAGATGTACTATGAGCTTTTATGCAACTGGAGTTTGGTCTGTCTGATATCCAAATTCGTCAATAATGTCTAAGTTATTTTATTATTTTTATAATAAATGAATAAAAAAACTTACCATCATGTTCATCAAATCTCTCTAGCAAAGTGCACATGCGATAGTCCCAGAGCTGGATGACACCATTGTGTAAACTGGTCAGTACCCAGGGTCTCTTGGAGTGAAAACAAATTCCTGCAAAGCAATCACCAGATCTTGTTGGTAATTTTTTCAGTCACTACAACAATAGGGGTTGAAATCAAATCTGATCTGTATGTTTTTTCTGTACTGTAACAGATGCACTTGCTTCTTTTTATTACCATCAAACCAAAATAATATCAGTGGTTCATATCCCTGTAACAAGAGCCAGATTAAGACATAGTAAGGGTTTGTGAAGATATTCAAAATGAGTTGTACGTTTTGCATTAAAATTTTCCAAGTCAATTGTCTATGCACAGGTTGGGAATTTGAGTTGGACAAAAACTTCCATTCAAATCCAACATCCCAGGGCAATCACTACTGATCAAATGAGTAACTTACTCACTGTAAATGTTTGTTTTAGAGCAGGGGTCAAGTACAGTTTTTCCAATTTTGTTGAATTTTATCTGATGTTTAAAAGAGACAAGCTATCTACTGGTTATTTTGCAGGAATTGGCTGAAGATATTGAACAAAGACAGCCTCTAATGGTGAGGTGAGTTTGTTGTAATGGCTAACTATCAACACCCAGCAGTTAATCACCATCAATAGCCCACCTATGCTGGCTCCTGATGGGTAGTCGTACACAAAGAGTATAAGCATAAATTACGAATAACCGACTTCTCTCGGATCTAACATTAAAACAATGTTACAAAGTTTGGGAAATTCTGCAACAACTTACTACATCACAAAACTGCTCTGCTATAAAAGTAACAGTGTCAAAGGACGAAGTGATCAACCACTACTGCTGTTTAAATGTCTTTGCATGTGTAGTGTTTTACTTGCTGATGGTCGGGGTGTTCTGCCGTTTAGCCTTTGGGTGTCATTTTAGTATTCGAATCCTTAAACTCTATAAAGGCCTGGTGCGGAATTTACACCACAGAACTTCATGGAGACTTTCGTCTATAACTAGGACAATCGCCATCAACAAAAGTTTCCAATGCACACCTGGCAAAAACAGTTGGTCAAAATATGAACATAAATACCAAACATAGTTTTTGAACAATTCATGGCAAAAATTTTGTGTTTACAGATTTTCGAGAAGAACCGGCAGCAGGCATGGAGCAACATCCAGAACGAAATCTATGTTTGACCTACCTTTAACACGGGCCGATTTGGACTCGAATTTAGTCAACATTGTCCAAAAGTTGCACTAGAAACAACTCAAAAAGAGCCTAGGCTTTCTTTGCCACCACTTCCACTCGTGTTTCACCGCGTATAACGTATTCAAAAGGCAAAAAACTACCACAACATCTACACAACGAAAGGTAAAAGAACAAGATGGCTGTCGCCACGTCACTTCGGACATGTGTCTGCATCAGCCTCGTTCTAAAGTGACAAAGAGCCCCCACCCCCCCCTCGTAAATTTTTTTTCTGCTTGGTCCCAGTGCCCCAAGGACGCTACCCTCTCCTCTTTCTTTCTCTTCCTCAGCGTTTCGACGGCCATCACGGCTGTGCGGTAAAGTAATCTGTCGAAATCGACTTGAAAAACTTGCCATCATGGCTGAGCAAATGACTCTACGTGGTACCTTAAAGGGCCACGGTGGCTGGGTGACTCAAATTGCTACAAATCCCCAAAATACAGACGTCGTTCTGTCAAGCTCTCGCGGTACGTTGAAGACTCGAGTTGATGTAAATATGACACATTTTGTAGATTCTAAAACTGGTAGTTCCAAGTTGTGGTAAATCTTGTTATGCCTGGCAGAAAAAAAAATTGGTAAATTTCACAAGAACTAGGTTGCGTTCACAGTTAAGATTTTTCAATGTGTTTTGATTTTGTTATGGTATTCGATAGTATTAGAACAGTACGAAATCACTTGCATGTACCGATGTTGACTGTGTGACTGTGCCTGTAGATTGGTAATGGTCTTAAAGCTAAGCAGTCATAAGCCAAAAAAGACATTAACCATGATTGTTGAAACTTCAAAGTTTGGTATTGACTATTATTATTGCAAACTTGGTTGTAGCACAATGTGGTTGAACTTGAAGAAAGTTAATTTGGTGATAAACAAGTACCGTATTTTCGGTACTATAACCCACACCGCAGATAACCCGCACCTCCCGTGTTCTTATCATAAAAGAAACAAAAGTTAACAGATTACCCACACCGCTGTATAACCTACACCCCCATTCATTCACTTCTAACACATATGTCATCACATTGAACTGTTAAAACATCATAAAACAATATATTCATGAAAATGTAAACGTTATAAACTGTAATAACAAATAAGCTCAATGTGAAACTGCCGCAAAATGTTGGCTCATGAAACTACAACAAGCAGTTGTGGTACTGAACGTCATGATACCACCTGAACACACTCGAAGATGCACACTGGGATGCTTTCTGGTAAACAAAATTTAGGTACCCTACAATCTAGCAGAACATTTTTGTTGAAAATCAATGCTACAACTGTACAAGTTGTACACTTCAGAGTCTAACAGATAACCCACACCTTTATGATACAAGGTAAAACGATCAGATAACCCGTGAGTTATAGTCCAGAAAATACAGTTATAGGACTGAGTGGAGTTCAATTTGACCTGTGATCATTGCGAATGATGAACAAAATTGGATGAGTGTTGGCAAGAATCCAATTTACTATCACAAATAGTGGTTACAGTAGATTTACTAATATTTAGAAACCCAATGTGATTTATCAATGACAACCTACCATTGGAATGCTAATCAATGAATCCATTTTAATCAATGAAGTCAACCAATTGACGTTGACTAATACAGCATAATCCTTGTTAATTACATTGATTACTATAGAGTTTCATTGATTATGCTCCCTTTTCATTAATTTCATATACATGATTCAGTGAAAAACCACAAATAATCAGCCAAAGATTACTCATTGATTATGGATATTAATTGATGAATCACCATCAATTAAAGTGCATGTGAGCACTAGTAAAAAACTTTGATCATCAGTTCTATTGATATTTCTTGACAGGTTTCTAAAAAAACAAAATTTATTCCAACTTTTCATTTGTAAAACGCTTAGGACACTATGTATAAGTGCTGTAAAAGCTTTTATTATCATAGTTATTATTATTATAATTATTGTTGTTATTATTATTATTTTTATTATTATTATTATTATTATTATTATTGTTGTTTTCGTTTTTGCTTTATGGCGCATAAAAAAACCACCCCTGTAACTTTTGACCAAGTGTTTAGGAGCCTGGGTCTGGCATGCCTATGACGTCAAACTGGTGAGACCCCTGTGTGCTCGATATATTATTGTAACTTACACAAGTACTGTTAGTGAACGTGTTGTGCATGCATAAACATAATGCATTAAACTACTGAACAGCCTTAGAAAGGAAGCATACGACAGTCAAACTGGACTCACCAGTTTGATGTCATCAAGCTTTTTCGTCCCAATCTCTTTCAGCAAGGCCAAAAGACAAAGGGGTCCTAAAATGGAGAATTTTGCACATTCAAAGTCACATAAAACCACTGGATTTTAATATTCTTTAATTATTTTCTCAATAAACTGAAATACTGTTATACAATAGTTATATCACAGCAAAATCATTTTTTGGCCTCATAAGCACTTTAATATGGATTATAATCTGCTCTATCCGATTATCGGTTTCATTGATTAATCACACCGGGTTAGAAAATGTGGTTTTGAATACTTACATGTAGAAAAGCATAAATTGTGCACTGATGTTGTATTTGTATTCCTAAATATACTTTTCAGATAAGACTATTATTGTGTGGAATATAACAAAAGATGATACATCAAACTATGGCTTCCCAAAGAAATCTTTGAAAGGTCACAACCACTTCGTGTCAGATGTGGTGATGTCTTCAGATGGGCAGTTTGCTCTCTCAGGATCTTGGGACGGCACTTTGAGACTCTGGGATATCAACGCGTAAGTGTCGCCTTGACTATCCTAATGTGTTGTTAGTATTTTTGTCATTTTACATTAACATTGAGTGAGATTATTGTGCTGGATGAGAAACAAATAAGGCAGAAAGTGTTTTTCTTGTTCACCAGGGAAAGCCTGGTTGAGCTTGTAGGGAGTGAAGGTCACGTAGTGTGAGATTGAAGTTGTTCATTTTGTTTGTCTTTGATAATATTTTCTCACCATAGTGCCCCTGGTATAATTGCATCTAAACCATTTGATTGCCATTTTCCACAAATTAAATACATAGGGTATGAGTGTAATCTGTGATACCTGTCTTAAAACACCTAGGGTATAATTAAACCACACTGTGTGTAGTAAGTATGTCTATGATCATTTAGTTTGAGACAGATCCAAAGAAATCTTCCGCGCTAAGTCAGAGTTGTTGATGTGTGACTAGAAGTCATGAGTCTACCTTTTGCTGTTTTCATATTTTATACTTGAAAGAAATGAATCATTTACAATTATAACTAAGACCAAACCAATTAAATTTCTGGTAGCACAGATTTTTTTCAAATTTGAAGGGTCGTATGGTCGGAAAAAAGGAAAATAAAAAAAAGTTCCCAATTAATTAATTTCTCTATTTATCAGAAAGAAACAGCAACAGTATTTTATGTAGTCAAATGATAGGACTGGAGTGCCTACAGGAGAGGCAAGACGTGTTTAATCAAGTACGAAACCACAAAATGTATACATGTATTTGTTTTGATTGTTTTGTGAAAACCGTGGGATACAGGGCTCGATACTTCAACAAAAACTTAAACAAACCTAGGAGTGTGATTTACAGCATTTCTAGCATTAAAAAAATGAGGCCCTGCATTCTGAAACACTTTATCCTTTGCTGCATTTGTAGTGGTGTGACAACTCGCCGCTTTGTTGGACATACTAAAGATGTTTTGAGTGTAGCTTTTTCTGCTGATAATCGTCAAATTGTGTCTGGCTCAAGAGACAAGAGTATCAAATTGTGGAACACACTTGGAGTGTGCAAGTACACCATTCAGGTAACAAGAACTTCTATTTTAATTTTATTGGCATTGTATGTTTTACTTACAAGGTGAAGTTTGTAACATTCGCAGATTTACACTACATAAAAAAATGAAACTGATCCTATGAAAATGGAATGGATCGAATATTCTTGTTGTGTAAAGGGCAGTTCATCCGATCAATTCCTATGTGCTCACAAATTGGTACATAACTGTAAGCATACCTGTTAGGGAATTGATTAAACATACATACATACCAGGGCTCTCCCCAAAGTGACCTAGAGTGGTGAAATGCCTTGCTATTTTATGATATTTTTATTGTTATGCACATTTTCGTCATTGTGATGCAAATCAATGACATTGTTAAGCAAATTTCCACCCATCTGACACTAATTCACACATCATTTCTGGGAAGAACCCTGCATACATGCTTTGTTTTTAACACGATTAAATCTGCAGTACATACATTGTATAAAAATAAAGATATAGATGTTATTATTGATTTATGTTAAAATCATTGTAACTTATTTTGTATACATAAATTAAAAAACAATTACTGATTTACAAAATACCGAGAGGAAGTCCAATACAAATGCTAAAAAATTCATTAATTTTCCTTCTGAATTGCCCAAGTGAAGAAGAGCAATACAATTGTTGTTGTTCATGTAATTGTTGTCATTGAAGAAATAATATTGTAGTTCTGAAAAGAAATGCAGAAGTACAGTTTTGATGTGTAGATTTCCATCACCAGGATGAAGGTCACAGCGAGTGGGTCTCCTGCGTGCGATTCTCACCAAACACAGCTAACCCCATCATTGTCTCTGCTGGCTGGGATAAACTTGTGAAGGTATTGTTCTAAACACCATAGGATTACAGTATATCTATTAGTGTCATACGACTTCGACTACAACTTAAAAATTTGCTTGTAAGAACCTGTTGCCTCTCATTTTGACAAAATAATAATAATAATAATAATCCAAAATATAAGAACCTTTTCAGGCTGGCAAAAAAAGAGGTTCTTAAATGTATTTCAGTTTGGATATGCCTCAGCTACAGTGAAACCCCGCTATAACGAACCCTGCTATAACGAAGACCCCGTTATAAAGAACAAAATTTGAAAGCCCTGCAGATTTACAGTAAAATAGGTTGAAACAAACCTAGCTACAACGAACCCCGCTATAACGAAATCCCTGCTATAAAACACACAATTTTACTCGCTATAGCGAATATTTTGTCCTGTCACTCGCTCGCAGTCAGTAACAATGACAGATTTGAGCGTAGAGTAGAATTCACAGCTTGCTTTATTCCGGTTTTGTCAACACGCAACAAAAGATAAACGCTGTACAGATCAACAGTCAACAAATCCTTTAATCCCTATGGTGAAGAGACAGCAACAGATTTCTACGTGTAGTATTGAATTTTTGGTAATTTTAAATTACCCCACTATTACAAATATTTTTGTTGTTAACCGGATAATTTGTTATAGCGGGGTCTTTGCTGTAACGAAGACCCCAGTATAACGAACATTTTTTTCGGTACCATAACACTTCATTATAGTGGGGTTCCACTGTAATAAGCTTTAAAACTGGCAGTTCATTAGTAGAGCTGTCATGATACAATTGTTGCATTTGGTTGGAAATGTGAAAGATTGGTTTGTAAGTCATTTTGTACTGTATTCATTGGTAATAGTTTTGTAGCAAACACAGTGTCACACCCATGCTTGATATTGATATTAAAATCTAACAGTCAACAGTAAAATGTATCTAAAGCAACTAAGAACCTTCTACAAGTAAGAACCTAATCAGCCTCAAATATTATGGTGGGTTTCATTGACCCTATTCAATCTATTCCAGAATAAGAACAAAATTTCAAAATTCTCTCCTGATTTGAAAAACAGTCAAAATTATCTAGTTAAAAGTAATGACTGGGAAAAAAGATATTTATAATTCTGTTGATATTTTCTTCTAACCTGGCAGGAATTGTGGCTAATAAGATTGAAGAAAGTATCATTTTGTTTAATATTCCTAAGTACTGACAAACCAGATGCCTATATCTTGAGCACATTTTGAATGGTGCAAAACACTGCCTATTGCTTTCCTATCAGGTTTGGAATCTGACCAACTGTCGTCTGAAGACCAACCACATTGGTCACACTGGCTATCTGAACAATGTGACTGTCTCCCCCGACGGATCACTCTGTGCCTCTGGTGGAAAGGTAACTGTCATAACTGCAGCATTTCAGTTTTGTTTTTCTTCAGGTGTTTCATTCTGTTGCAAAAAGTAGTAATGTTTCTAGCACCTGTAAAATAGGTGGCAGAACTATAACGAGTGCACAATAATACAATTATTTATGTGTTGGATGTTTATTAACTATCAAAAAAACACCCGAATAGAAAAATATTGCAAAGTTTTTTTTTTTGAAACAGATATCAACCCTCGACCCCAGGTTTACCACATGATGTGTTGCTGAGTTCTTTAAACTGTCTCTTTAGTTTCTTTCTAAAGAAAGAGGTTGAGAGAGTTTGGTTTATCATCTTAGATAAACTACTGAGTATTATCATTTGTTTTATTTTGTTACCAAACAACATATATTGTGTGGATGATTTAAGGAGAATTCATATACTGACAAACTGGATGGGGCTGAAAGGGTAAAGCTCTGATTGAGATTGCAAAACACAACCAGAGTTGTCGCTACATTTTGAGGTAGAAAAGACATCTTACCTGTTAAAGAAGGCATCTCTATTTGTATAAGTTTGCCAACAAAACCCACACAAGTTGGCAAGGTAAGCCTTTAGTTGGGATTCAGATCGCAAGAAATAATCAAATTCACTGGTTGCTGGCTTCCCAAAACAACTCTTTGGCACAGGTGTTATGTTGTTTAGAACTCAGAAAATTGGATAGACAATTGTAGTATGTAAATCCAACTCTACTTGTAAGTTTCAATCACCTCAGACGATAGGAGATTCCAAATGAATTAGACAGGGATTAGAAAGGTGAACAAAGTTGTGGTGTTTTTTTTTCCAGGATGGCCAGGCCATGTTGTGGGACCTGAATGAGGGCAAGCACCTGTACACCCTCGACGGTGGTGACGTCATCAACTCCCTGTGCTTCAGTCCCAACAGGTACTGGCTGTGTGCCGCCACCGGACCCTCCATTAAGATCTGGGTGAGTTGAGTCTTGAATCAGTGTTCAGATTACAGTACAGTGCAGTGCAGTCTCTTTGGGTGATACCCTAAAGGTAAGCTGAAGCGTGTGTTGATGAGGCTGCTAAACTCAAGTTCGGACTGCTTGGCACTAATTGGTTGTAGATATAATTTCAAACAGGTTGCTGAACTTAAGCCAGGGGCTTCTACAGTGTTCTCCCTAGAACTTTTAAGACAAGCGGGCCGCTTGGCACAAAATATCTTCTGCTTGGCTTAAAAGCCTGCCACTTGGATCAGAGATAACACCCCTTTGTCTTTGGCAAATACTCCCTTGTCAAATACTAAATGTTACTGAAAACAAAGCAGCCTTTTCTAAAACTTTTTCTCTAAATCTTTGCCTTAGAGTCCTATCTTTCTGCATTCTGTAAGTTGATTGGTATTAAACTCATTTTACTTAACAAAAACAGCAGATTGGTTTAAAAGCAAACTTAATCATTGCAATTAAAGCAATTAAAACTTAAAAGCTTGGGAATACGCCAGTCCCCCTCCCTGCAGCCCCATTGTCCCTTTTGGATTTTAAGTAGCAACCACCCCTTGGTCCTTGTAAAATCCTGGGGAGAACACTGCTCTAAAATGTTCATGTCAACACCACAAATAAGAATGTGGTTAAACAGTTGTGGTTTTGTGACCAATGATGACCAGATATCGCATGTATTACCTGCAAGCCATTGATGAGAATATTTCTCGACTGAGGTCAGCAAAACCCACTTCATGTCAAGTTTAAGTTGCCTCTGCACACGATGTACAGTAGTGGTGTGTGTGAGAGTACACTGCATAGTCATGTGGGTGTCATTTGCTCATGTCGAAAACACTGACTTATTTGCACTGCTGTTCTGCTAGGATCTGGAGACCAAATCTGTAGTGGATGAGTTGAGACCAGAGGTGATCAACATCGATGGCAAGGCTGCACCCGCCTCCTGTATTTCCCTGGCTTGGTCTGGGGACGGCCAAACTCTCTTTGCTGGCTACACAGACTCTCTTATCCGAGTATGGCATGTGACAAGGGCATAGTGTCTCCTGCACAGAAAAGCAAATAAGATCAAAATAGACTGCCACAGAAACGTTTGTTTCAAGTCTTATGTAATAAAGAGAATCTTCCCAGTTTACTCGTCTGGTCGTTGTATTAAACATATCGCCTATCGGGATAGCAGTGGGCCAGGGGGGGGGGCAACTTACCAGTTTTATCTTTCCTTAAGAGAATGGTACACATACTATTTTAGTCCCAGATTTGTTTGTTTTGTTCACTAAATAATTCCACTATTCCAATCTGTAGTTTGTGCTCTGTACCAATGGTCGACCGATCACAAAAATGTAAACGAAACCCATTCTTCCAATCCTCCAATCCTCCCTAAAATCAAACGACCAGCCCCTTATGACACCTTGGGCCTTACCTTCGACGACTCGAAAAGGAAAAAAAAATTTGCGCCGCCACAAAGCCTGATCGCAGGTTAGTGACGTTTCCCCTTAGGCAAAGCTTCCCGTGATCTCCTGGCTTGTTAGGTTGCCCCGTTTAATCAAATCTACCCGGCCAGCAGAGATCTCTCGTGTATCTCTGATGGCAGGGTAAATCATTTCTCGCCATGTTGGCCCACTCGTTAGGTTTGGAACAGTACTTGAACAGCTGATAGTCCTGTTCACTGCAGAAGTGATTACCGAACTAATAATTATGAAAACGTCTTCGGTTTACTTCATCCTCGCAGGGTTCCTGCCCCTACTATCCGGTGAATATTTAACAGTTATTCCACGAATGCGCGTTGGATATGAGCTTTTAAAAAGCGGACGAGGTGCGAAGCACTGAGTCAGCTATCATAAGCTCATATTCAACAAGCGTGAGTGGAATAATTGTTTTATTAAATACCAAACACTGGGTAAAAATATCTCGAATTCTATTTTCTACCGAGCCAAGTTTTCGTCCATTTTAAGCAAAAATTTTCCGTGATAAAACTGTAAGTTTCCATATTTGGACATATAGGATTTATACCGTGAGTAGAGAACCAATCAGATTGCCAGAACTTCAATATCCAGTACTTGGTATTTAATAAAGAGCATTATACGGAAATCTATGAGAGCAGAAACGCGACTGGCGTGATTTCGCTGTTGATGGTAGTGCTGAAAAAAAATGTTTAGTGTTTGTTCTTGTGTTCTATACTTCAATGAATTTAGTTTTGCTACAAATCAAAATTGAAAACAACCCCTTACACTGCCTTCTCGATTGATAACGATGCATGTTATTGGGATATACAATGTGCTGAGACAGGCAAATGCCCCTGAGCAAATGTCAAATTTCAGCCTACCTGGGACTTTACCTGTGTCAAATGCCCGGGACTTGCCCGGGGTGGGCACTCTTGGATTTGACTCGTACTTTACCGCCAGCTACCAAAAAACCACCACTTGTTTTTTTTTCAACAAGCTTTGAAAGCTGGGATTACAGTCCATCTTCCCGACTGGGAATTATCTGCCTTGTTTATCAATGGGAAAAAGTTCTTGCGTTTACCAAATCTTCAATAACCCGTTCAACTCGTTCAAAATTTGGCAGGGGATTTGAGTGATCTGATATATGGAATGTATGAAATTATTTTCTACCACGAGTATCGGAATGGATAATCGAGTCTTGAGCGAAGCGCAACAAAACCCTACATTAAAATAGAACGTTATTTAAAATGAGAGTTTCAAATAATATCCTAATCAATTGACATTGAACGGTTAAGCCCAGCACGTCCAAGGAAGTTTTCGAAAATTTACCAGCTTGCGGACATCCCTTCGCAAAGGTCCCAGCAAAACGGCAATATAAAAACAAAGCAAAGGGGGATTGGTCCAAGGTTTCGAGCACATAATGTTGAACACGACCTTAAGATTGACCCACAGGAATGTGGAGGGCGGTTCGTGAACCACATGGAGGGGACTTACCCACTGGAAGGGAGCTGACCATACGAGAGGGGACTGGCCCACTGGAAGGACCCACAGTGAGGAGACTGACCAACAGGGAGGGTGCTGACGTACAGGGAGGGGGACTGACCCACAGGGACTAGGCTGATCCACAAGGAGGGGGCTGATCCACAGGGAGGGGGCTGACCCACAGGGAGGGGGACTGACCCACAGGGACTAAATTGACCAACAAGAAGGGGACTGACTCACAGGTGCTAGGCTGATCCACAGGGAGGGGGCTGACCCACAGGGAGGGGGACTGACCCACAGGGAGGGGGCTGACCCACAGAGAGGGGGACTAACCCACAGGGACTAGGTTGAGCCACAGGGAGGGGGCTGACCCACCGGGAGGGGGCCTGACCCACAGGTCCAAGACTGACCC
>JAOBRG010203430.1:7045-17448 GCA_027574985.1 Umimayanthus nakama | reverse complement strand
CCCCAAAAAAAACAAAACAAAAAACTTAGGAACAGAAATGAATTTATGAGTAATTTTTTCAAAACAATACAGTAGCAACTGCAGTGCTGTAGCCAGTGTCTGGCAGGGAGGGCAAATGCCACCTCCTCCCCTAAGTTAAATTGAGTCTAGCTATGATCCAGGCAACCCTTCCCTCACCAGACAATAGATGAAAACCAATCACTGGAAATCAATCCAACAACCAGTATTAGTCGACGTCTCATTTATGTTTAAGTGTGAACTTTTGTAGTAAGAAGTGCAACTCAGAACATACCAGTATACAGTTCTCAAACCTACTTTTGCAAATTATTACATAATTTATTGTCATTTTTATGTCAAAATGTAAATAAGTACCCACCCCCTCACACCCAAGATGACTATGCAATCCCATATTGTATTAATAGTGAGGCTGAACCACATGCTTGTCTCAGCAAAATTTAAACTGCCTCAGGGTTGTAAAGGGAGGTACGTGTACCAGCTATAAACAAACCACAACATGTCACCTGAGGGTGGCTAAACTTGGGTACACAATGGGAATACACAAAATGTTTCTGATCTTTCCCAGAAACATTGTTTGTGTATCGGCTACAAATTTTGTTTTGCAGTTACAATGACTTACAATGAGGTGGCTAAACTGAGAAATATAAGGATACCTGTATCCTAGTTTAGCCAGGGCTAAGTTGTACGAAGAGTGCATAACTTTATCCAGCTGGTAAGTCCCTATCCAATGGATAAAATTGGCTGTTTGTCCAATCAAAATTGAGACCGTGGGTCAATTTTACCCACTGGCTTGCTTGATAAAGTTATCCACTCTTTCAAACAACTGGGCCCTAGCCTTTAGCCACAGATAATCCTAGACTTTTGGAGAAGTGTTAGGCCTCTTCTATAAACCAATGTACTCAATAGAATGTACATAGAGGGCTAAACCAACAGCTTAACATTCCTGTTCATGAATGGTATGGTGAAAGTAGGTTTTACAAATTTAGTTGACACTTAACCATGGCAGAACTGCACAATTAACTCAATTGCACACAAGATGTTACACATGTATAATAGTCCAAATTTACTCTCAACGGGAGGAAGTAAAGCAATTCCAAGGACTAGACCATGTGTAGTTACAAATTGTCAAGGGGTGTAGCCAGGATTTTCCCTTAGGGGGGGGGGGGGGGGCTAAGGGATTTTTTTTAGAGAAATGCTTACTAGTGAGTGTTACATAGAGGTACAACAGAAGAGGGGGGCAGGCACCTGCATGTACTGTACCTAATGTCATTCAGTTTGGACTGTCAGTAAAACTTAGGCCAGAAAATGCTGCACTACTAAATGAATGAGTGTTTTCACAGACCACCAATCTCACCCAGGATGTAAGAAGTGGAATGTCTACCAACTGGCCTTTCCAGGTACACCTGCAATGTTACCATCAATGGGGCTGCCTAGGGTGTATCTAGGGGTGGTTGGGATGGTTTGTTCGAACCCCCTAAAGTGAAACAAATGCAAATATTTGACCAAACTTTTTCTTGTGAAAAATGACTTGTTAAACAACAATAACATTAAGATAGTGTCTGATCCCCCCTCACTTAATCCTAGATTTGCCCGATAATGGGAGACATTGTTTGGAATAGTGTACAGCACAATCTTGTTTATACACACTTTTCTTACAAAATTCACACAAGAAATTTGAGGTTAAAAATCGTAGTGCTCATTAAGAATGTACCACAGGACCTACTGTCTACCTTTAGTCATTAGAGGCAAATCATTAGTAAAAGGTAATACCCAGGGGAGATTTGTCCCACTCCCCATCAGTTTTCTAATGGTCTGCCCCTTATTTATTTTGGTTATTTGTCAATAATTGTTAGTAAAGTGACCATTTATTGTGTACATTCTTTTATGGCGCCATCATTTTTCATACTTGTACAATGTAGAATTGCTCATGTTGTTCGAGATAACAAGCTGGTGATTAAGATGATAAGGTGATTACGATGGTGATTATTATGGTAAAGATTACATGGTGGAAGAGATGACCAATGAAATCATGGACTTTGAAATGAAAACGGAGATGGCACGGCACTGACATGTGGAGTTAAGATTTATGATGGAGATTATAGTGATTGAGGTAGAGTTGGTATTAACTATTAGAAGATAATTATGTTGATGATCATTGGATGTATTGTTAATGATCACTGATAAGGGACATGGTGACAATGATGATCATATAGGTGATAAAGGTGGTTGAGATTAATTTGTGGTAATGATAGTCATGATCATGGAGATAACAGTGATATCAAAGGTGATGGTGAGAATGATAGTGTTGATAATGATGATGATCAGGGAGATGACGATAGTAATCACTTGTCAATGAATAGTGGTGATAAATGAAATGAAGATGGTAATGATGGTTGAAGTGGTAACGGTAAGAGCGGTTGAAAGATGAGATGGTATAACGATGGTTGAAATGGAAATGGTGATGGAGATTGAAATGGGGACTGGGTTGGTGGTTGAAATGAAGATAGTGACAATGGTTGAAATAGGGATTGTGACAGTGGTTGAATTATGGACCAATGATGATGGTGGTTGAAATATGGATCTATGGTGATGGGGGTTGAAATATGGATCTATGGTGAAGGTGGTTGAAGTATGGATCTATGGTGATGTTGGTTGAAATAAGGATGTATGGTGAAGGTGGTTGGAATATGGATCTATGGTGATGTTGGTTGAAATAAGGATCTATGGCGAAAGTGGTTGAAATATGGATCTATGGTGATGGTGGTTGAAATATGGATCTATGGTGATAGTGGTTGAAATATGGATCTATGGTGATGGTGGTTGAAATATGGATCTATGGTAATGATGATTGAAATATGGATCTATGGTGAAGGTGGTTGAAGTATGGATCTGTGGTAATGGTGGTTTGAATATGGATCTATGGTGATGGTGGTTGAAATATCGAACATGGTGATGCTGGCTGAAATGGAGGTAGAGATGATGATGGTAGCTGAAATGCAAAAAAGCAAAATCAGATCATTGGTGATAGTTATCTGATTGAAATGAAGTTTCTGTTGGTTTAAATAGAAATGGTAATAGTGGTTAAAATGCAGATGCAGGCTGAAGTATGGGTCTATTGTGGTGGTTGAAATGGAGGTTGGTATGGTGATGGTAGCTGAAGATGGTGATGATGATCCAATAAAGATGATAAAGATCAACAATGTTTAGGAAGGTGAAAAAATCTAAATGAATAAGTTAATGAACATGATGGCTATGATGATGAAGCAAATCAATGGTGTTGAAGATCATTTTGAAGGAAATAATTTCATTGATGGTGATAATAATACAGGATAATGATGTTGACAGATTAAAATGTAATGAAGATGATGTTAATTAGTGATGAAGATAAGATTGACACTTACTTGTGGCAAAGGTCATAGTTGTTGTTTCCGCTGATGTTTTTCAAACTTGGTCCAGTAATTTCAAAAAATGTAACAACAAAATTACAAATATCTTTGAGGTTACTAAATTATTTAATTTCAATTGTTGATGATTTTCAGCTCAGCACAGCTTCTCGGGAACATCTGATCCAGCTAAGTTTGAGGACAGACTGAAGTCTCAGTTGGAAGTATACTTTAAGATTGTGAGTATCTTGTGTTGTGATGTTTAATAACCACATCTAATATACATGTATCTAGATCTAAACTGGTGCCAAATAAGCCATGAAAATTCTAAATTATAATGATCAAAGGTATGTTAATCTGCATCTTAATCTAAAAACAAAACACCAAAATCAGCCAATATATGTGAAGCCCTTTTAATCATGGAGTTGAAGATACCTGTAAACACTTTTGACCAAACTAACATTTAACAAGAAGGTTTGGCCGCTGAGCACTGATAAGCATATATTTAGGTTAACTTAACTTACTACAACTAAACCTAAATATAACATTTAACATACTGAGCAACCAATGAAACCTTTTGTATGATGAGATTAGGTATCAAAAAATCTAGTAGGAAAAACATACACCCACTCATAAGCCAGATACCTTAGAAATGCAAGCCAAACAGAGTATTTACATTGCTAATTTCTTAATTGTTTGAAATGTTAGGTAGCTATCTAAACAGAAGCTTGTTTTCTAGGATGTGTGTCTTCAAGTCTGGAATGGTGCATTCTGGATTCGCCTGTGCATCATTGACAAGCCAGCATCAAGGGGATCATCATCACTCAGTAACTCAGTTTTTCTTGTCTATAACCCTCTTTCAAAGTATGTTTTGGCCACTGCCATGAAAGTTGCCCACAAGGAATTCATTGTACAGGTAAAGTAGCAGACACCCTGTTGCTTTCAACCATATTTAGATGTGCGCTTATTACGAGTACCAGTAAAAATGGTACTAAGATAATCTCTTACTTTTCAAAGGTACATGTAAAGGTTTTAAATTTTATGAATTTTGCTGAACTTTTAAACACAGTACCTGTCCTTCTATCCAGCTACTAGTAAGACTCCAGTAAACGTTTTAGGGTGCGAAATAACGGTGCAAATTAAGGCTTTGGTCTGGTCTACAACTTTTCAAATTTTGCTTTGGAAGACAAGAATGTTTCCATATAGTGTATAATATGTTCTTAATTGTATTATCGTTTTTTGAAAAACAAGCTACTTTGGTTGAAAAATTTCAAAACATGTTAAAATTTTCCAGTTTTTTTAGACACCTACGTTTTTCAGGCGAAGTGAATGAAATGTAGATTAAGACGCCGTAAAATATCAAGAGCTTATGTTGATTGTTCTTGTCTTTTAAAAATAAATTTAAATAGTCGTGTGTAATCCCGGTTGATCGGCCTTTCCCCATGCACATTGATTTCCTCAAGCCTCCTAAACGCGCTTTTCATACATATTCTTATTTGAAGTTTTTAGGCTGTTTACATGTAATTATTGGCCTTCAAAAGAGAAGTTTAGTCTTTCTTTTTGCCATTTGTAGGCCCTTAACTTGCACCCTGCGTTTTATTTGCTTTGGTTCTATCGGGTCTTTTCTGCACACGAATGGACATACTAGATGGAAAAAAAAGGGGATCATGGTTCAGATGGATAGGTAACTGGAAAGCGATTTTTCTGAGAAGTATTCTTTTCATTTCAGTCCCTTATGAATGCTGTTGGCTGCCTCGAAATAGAGGAAGTGAGCTTGTCTGGCAAGAACGTTGAGTCATTGACTGATTTACTTCTCAATAGTACAAGCCAAGGCTCGTTTAGTTGCTTCAGACTTCACCAGATAGACTCCAATCCACTCACTGTCACTGGGAAAAGAAAAAGACAGCTTGGTAACTTTCATTCAGTTGTTGTTTTACCAGAAGGTATATTTACAAGATGTAAGCACGGCTTACTAAAGTATTTGTGGAGTTAAATTAAACTTTTTGAAAGAACATGATACTGATGCTAAGAACACACTGCTCAAGGCTAAGAAATTGCGAAGAACTGAAGAAATGCACAAAATTATTACGTTTTCACATTTGACACTGTTTGCAGTCCAGAACCGCGTCAGCGTTTTTTTTAAAAGGCCGCTTTATTTGTGTTTTACAGCCAAAACCCCGAAATAGCACTTTCAAAATCAAAGGCGGTGGTGTTTTATCGCAATAACTTTTAAAAGTTTTTAGTTCTTCAGTTATTTAGCTAACAAAGTGAAGAAGAACTTGAAATGTCCTTTCAGATGCAAGTCCGTAAGCGCCTCACTTTTGTATCAGGCAATCAGGCTGTTCGGCTTGTTTGAAGCTAGGTTGTTCGAATGAGGTGAATGACTTCAACATTCGATGTTGTCATTTTAAAACCAATCTTGTATCTTTAAAGTGATATTTGTGTTTCCTAAAAATAAACGAGTAGCCACAGCGGATATCACAAAAATCGTGCATGAAATTGAGGAATTGCATAAAAAAATTTTTTTTTAACTTCAAAGTGTTACAACCATTGCGCAGAGTAAGTTATAAGTTTTGCTTGTGGCGACAATGCCTGTTAACATTTTCTTCGATATTTATTTAGCTTATCGTTTATATTGTTTTAGAAAAAAAGATCTTTTTTATCTTCTTCGCCCAATTTGCCGTGTTTAAAAATCATCGTTGCGTGCCTGTGTGATCAAACCCTAACCTTGTTCTGTGTATGATTGTGAAAGTGGCTTAGAAGATACTGCATATTTTGTTTTGATTGCAGAAGTTAAAGACTTCTTGACAGAACCTGAAGTCATCTGTGGCTGTGAGGATGAGAATGATGCCGAGGATAAAACAAGGAGAGAGTTCATTGCAGAGGCATTTGGCTCCAGGCAGCAACCAGTTCTTGAGAAAGTAGAATTCAAGGTTTGTTGTTCGTTCTTCAGTCAATTATTCCACATACTATAGTCTTTGTGAAGTTTTACGATTAAACATCTCGGTAAGCACGGAGACGCATCGCTGGAAAAAAGCCCTTTTTGAAATGTTCTGTTCTAAACATAAGAGATGGTCTGTCACTGAAACGCAAAAATGGTTTAGACGTGATTCGAGCCTCTTGATTCTTTCAAATGTTTCTGAGAACAATTTGTCTCTTAAGCAAAGTTCGGTGTGCTTGGAGGTTACGGTTGCCTCATGGTAAAGAAGTACTGGGTATATATTGCGTAGGGCGCTTTACTGTACCCTCTCGTTTGTATCGGACAAGTGCCGGCACAGGGAGAGAAGAATGCCATACCGGGCAGCAGTACTCGAAGACGGAACGGATAAGAGAGGAGTAAGTACGCAGCAAGTCAGAGCCAGAGGGAGATACTCCACCATGCACATCTAAGGACGCAAAGGATATGGCTGTTCTTCGTTGCCGAAGATAGCTGTCTTGTGTTTGATTTGAGGCGTATCTTAAACAGGCTCTCGTGTGGGCAATCAGACCCGCTCTGGATCTGCAGTAACGCTGACAGTTGTTGCATTGAAAACTGCTTGTAGTGGCCGCCGAGTATCGTCGGACATGTGCTCGCTGATATTCTTGCTGGCGCTGCTCTTCTACGGCATTTGATTCTCTGGGCCGCCTCCTCCTCCAAGGTATCAAGTGAGATGCCTGTTTTCTTCATATGCCGCTTCAACACATCTTTGAACCGCAATTTGTGTCCCCCATGGCCCCTTTTACCTTCGCGTAGTTCCGAGTAGAACACAGCTTTTGGCAACCTGTTATTGGCCATCCGTTGTACATATCCTGCCCAACGAAGCTGTGCCACGGTCACTAAGGCTTCAGCACTGACTGTGAGCACGGCACAGCACCACGACGTCTGGGACACGGTCTCGCCACTTTATGTTGAGGATGGAGCGTAAATGGCGAAGCTGGAGTCTTGTCAGAGCCATGATATATCTGCGGTAAAGAGTGGTGCACTCGATGGAATAGATCAGGCAAGGGATGACTGCAACTGAGTAAACCTTCACTTTGGTTTTTATGCTGATGTCATGACAGCTCCAGAGTCTCTTTTGCAGCGCACCATAGGCCTTCGTGGCGGATTGGATCCTCCTTTCACTTCCAGACATGCAGAGTTGGTGTTTGTGACGGTGCTGCCCAGGTAAGTGAAAGACTCGGTTGTCTTCAGTGGTTCATCATGGACCGTAATCGTTTCTAGCAGTTCAACGGACATTGCAGTAGGTTGGCAGAGCAGCTCGGTCTTGGAAATGTTGATCTTTAGACCAAACAGCTGCTGAGGAGAAACGATCTCTAAACTCAAAACAAAACTCCTTGCACAGTTCCAAAGCCAGTTGGTGTTGTGCCACCACCTGACCGCCTCTCTGGTCCTCAACGCTGAACACAATGTAGTGCACAAGTATGCAACATACAATGCTTACGAGGTCGCCCCGTGATAGCAGCTCACTTGCTGGTTGATTCCATCCGTTGGCCTCGGTCGAGGCTCTTCCGCATGCCATCTGACGTTTGCGCCATTGGCTCGGGATGAGCTCTTCTGCCGCGTGCACCACCAGACATCCTGCTGCCGATGTCTAGGTACGGAGCCATGAGGCTACTAAAACTTGCCCAAGGTGAACCTTCAGACTGGTGGAGGGAACCGTCTCCCTTCTAGACCGGCTCCAAGCAAGGTCTAGCCACTGCCCAAACGCGAAGGATATGTAGTCTCTTTGACGCCTTGCCCACTATTTTGCTGAAATGTGTATCCCACTTTAGTTTGTTTTGATGGGTAACTCCCAAATTTTTTTGGGGTATCTACTGTTTCGAGGGACTTATAATCAGTAGTAAGGGCTTGTGGGGGTTTTGTAGCAGACTCGTACCCAGTCGCCTCACCCTCTGCCGCCTCCTAAAAGCGACTAGGTACGAGTCTGGTTTTGTAGAGAGAACAAGATTCTGTGTACAGGCTGAAAACGAAAAGCTACATTTTGTAAGTCCTTTGTAGCTGGACAAACGAACAGGTTGATTAGTAACCAGTGAAGTGTTACCGTATTTTTGTCTCAGGCTAGCATTGACAAGTAAAGCAAAAGCAAACAACTTGTGAACGAGAAGAGAATGAAACTGTTTACTTTCGTCAACTATAAGTATTTTCGGCCAATGGCGGCATGGAATTGGCGAATAGAATTATTACTATTTTGCTAAAATAAGGTTTTTAGAATCAGTTAAAAAGCATATTCTTATTATTTTAGCTTGAGACCAAGTTTCGAGGTGCAAATGACGGAGTACAGTACAATGGCCCGCTTCACTGCCGAGTCAAGCTGGAAGGCCCGAGCGTCATCGAAGGCATAAAACAGCTTACCAGTGCGGGGTTGGCCCACGCCCCTCTACCACCATACTTGGCTAATATTAGCTTGCTTTCCAGGAATCACTTCTTGCTCACAGACAAGAAGCGTGCAAGAACAGACGACTGTACAGTGGACACGGACCAGGCTGAAGTAACAGATGGCTCAAACCATTAGAATCCTAACTTATTTTTCGCAACATATGATCGGAAATTTGGAATGACTGGAAGTCCTGCATTTTATCGTAGAAACGTTTAGGAGTTTTGGAGCAACTGACTTGAACCAGACTGAAGAAGCTGCACAAAATTCTCAGCTGATGGGACTGAATGCAGGTTTTAATGGCAGTTCATTCGATTATTTTTATTCTGGAAATAGATTTCAATGTTTTAAGAAAATTTGTCAACATGTGAACAGATTGACTTTTAATCTGCATTAGTTAGTACATATAATATTCCAAGTAATGTTTTGGATAGTTTTGTAATTTTTAAAATTGTTTATGTTTTAAAATAAAACATGATTGATACGATGTGATGCTATGTGTTATGATACAGTATGACATGAAATGTTATACGATATAAAACTTGATATATGTTACATATACCTCTTACTAGCCAAGTGCGAGGTCCGTACGTCAAGTTAGGACCGAGGTTTTTTTCTTTCCTTTTATGGAAACAAGGAAGGAAAAAAACGAGGAGCCATAGTTTTCCGTACGGACCGAGCAAACGAGGCTAATAAGATGTTTATTATATGGCTTTACTGAATATTCCGGGAAAAGAAAAAAATCATTTGACGTTTTCACAAGTAATCAAGAGCGTACTTTCTAAACTAATCAGATGGAGTCTTAAAATACTGCCAAACATTGGTTCCCGGTGGAGTGTTGTTCTGCCATCTTAGTGGGTCTATTCAATATAGTTCTCCGAAACTAATTAATTGAATATTTACAAAAGATTTAAACACAAAGAACGGTAGTTGAACGTCCTTTTCTCTTTAGCCAGCTTTCCATAACATTAAAAGCATAGGTGGTATAATTAATAGAGGGTTGATATTTGTCCCGAAGTACAATGACAATTTTACGGTCAGTGGTCTCCATGCGCATGATTGTGTATTACATGTAAATATATTCCAGTTTGTTATGTTTATAGTGAAAGCGGACCGCAGTAGACATTCGTTTGTGTGAAAACCTCGTTATAACATTTCCGCCAAACAAAAGAAGATTCTGAAGATCTGAAAATAGTTGAGTAAGCAAGATAAATTGTTTTTTGTTGTCGAGAGCATAACGGCTGAAGAGGTGTCCTGTGAGTAGAATAGAAGTTGTGGCATCATATAGTTCACAATGACAATGGAACGCCAAAGACTTGAAGCCACGAGTTTAATGGTCATAACCTAACTTAACCTTTGACAGAATGGTTGAATCAGGCTAGAGAACCGTGGAGTTTTGATGAAGGAAGTTAACACGCGAGAAAGGAGAAGTCGATTTAATCGGTAATTTAGCTCCAGTCCTCTCAGCCAATGCATACATTTTTACAATAATTACACTCAAGTTGAACTGCAGTCGATAAAAGTAATTGACCAAAATCGCCGTATTTGAGGAAGGAACTGCAGAGCAAAGTTTTGTTATTGTTATGGAGGGAACAGAAGAAGCAGGGAAAGAAAATGCTTTTAAAAATTGTGGCAGGGCTGGAAGGCG
>JAOBRG010203319.1:1265-17450 GCA_027574985.1 Umimayanthus nakama | reverse complement strand
CCGTAGTGCCCTGCTATTACAAGAAAGTTTAAGGCAAAAACTGCTGTGCCCTCTAAGGAGGCCAATTCAAGGCCTGAAATACTACATACAATTACAAAAAAACTTAAGAACTAAATTACATGTATTAATTTTAACTGTTTCTGAAGTTTGCCAAACAATGTGGTGTTTTTCTTAATGTTTCAACTACTAAGGGTAGAGACTTGGAAGGAATGATAACTAGTTAAATTTTGCCACTGACCATAAGCACGCTTTGCAAGTAGATAAGACTACACTCAATTAACATCAGGGTTTTCAATGGAAACTTTGAAGGGGGCTACAAGGGACTTTTCCTTCCTGAATTAGGGGTACCAAAAGGTTTGATGAGGTTCTACAATGTACCTACCAAATATTACACTTGTGTATAAGTCGAATGCATGTATAGGTAAAATGCATTTTTGAAGCCAAAACCAATACTTCTATAGAATTTTTAAGCTTTCTATGTAAAAATTGAAAAATGAGAGGTAGACATCAATATGAGCTGTTTGCCTAAAACGTGTTCAAGAATTGAAATAATTACAATGTATAGCAGTAAGCGTGTCGAAATGCTCATACTGATTCAGGACTCAATCTCTCTCTTCAATTGATTCCTTCAGCTCTATGACTCTTTTTGCTTTAGCCAATTTAGGCATAACTGTTCTTGCAATCTGGTGGATTGTTATATTTTCTCCAATGTTTATATTAAGTAGAAGTCCATTTTTAGGTCAATTTTTATGTCTGAAAAGTTGAATTTATACACGAGTATATAGGGTAATCAAGAGAAAAACAATGCACAACATTCTGACATGTTTTCCAATTTCAGTCACATATACTCAAACTTTTCAGTCTTTTGACCTTCGAAATACACCACTTTATAAGCTGGTTTTAGTCTTTCTGTTTCATCAAAGCAAATGATTACTTCCTCTGCTCAATAAAAGTTTCCGTCACTTATAGTTTATCTTAGAGGGTCACGGTACCTATGCATTTCTAGTTAATCTTCTGTGTCCAAGTGATCCACAAAATGTCCTTGCATTAGTGTATGAATTTTTTTGCATTAATGAAAACCATTGAAGTAAAGTGATTGTATTAAAAACTTCACAATATAGGAAAATAACACAACTAAAGAGCACTGTATTTCTGCATACCTTTGCTCTTATCCTTTGGGCCAATGCCTGAAACTTTCCCTTTTCATGGAACCTAAAAGTTCTTTTGGTCCTTACAGCATTCTTGACACTAAAGGAGGATAGCAGCCACATAATTATTATATATTAGTAAAAAAGTTAAACCAAAAAGAAAAATTAAATTAAGTTATTTATAGAATAAACTCAAGAGATGTACAATAAAGAGAAATAAAAAGGGACAGTGCATAGCCGCATTTTTTGTCCCTACTCCTCCTTTCTTAGAAAACTCAGTCATGTACGACAGCAAGGACTTACTGTAGTTCATATAGAATGAAACATGAACAATCTGTTTATAAATAAAAAAAATGCCTGTTGATGTTAATGGTAAAAATTTGTCTTATTTTGACATCTTCAAGAAAAAGTTGGTACATAAGCCTAGTATGAATCAAAATTTGAAACTAAACTAATTTGAGCTAACAAGACACATACAGTGACTAACAAAACTCTGGATTGCAGACCAGGGGTGGGTTTCTCGAAGATGAGTTAGCGCTAACCCAGAGTTAAAATTTTGACTCACGATTGACCTTACCTCCTTAAGGGTTAATTTGGGTTGTTGTTTTGGATTTTTATAATAGGGTTTCATTGAAGTGTTCTACAATAATAATTTGAGAAGACCAGATGCACTTCTAGATGAAGGAAACAAGTTTAAAGTTTCGCCTAACCCTGAGTTAAATTTAACTCACTTTGAAAAACCAGGCCCAGAACACATACTAGCTATCTTGATGATTGGGGAAAAGGTGGGAGATGGGGGTGATTGATTAGTGACCTGAAGTCGGGGGAGGGCCAAAGAGTCCTCTTCTCAGTAGTTTTTTCATAATTTTGAAAATAATTGCAGAAGGGGAATAAATTTTATGGAAGTCAGCGAAGCTAAGCAGTTAAGAGTGCTGACTGGCAACCCACAGGTCCTGAGTTTGAGTCTGCTGCTCGCTAGTCACGCTGGTGTAAATAGCCTTCTCCCCAGCCTTCCTGTCAGCTGGGGGTTTTAAACCCTTATGATTTGTTTGTAACATGGCACTAAAAAATTAACTCCAAAACTTAAGAACGAGCCTCGGCCAAAATTTACTAGTTCTTTTAAAAAAACATGTGTTTGAAGTAATTTAGGAGTTATTTCTTACTGTTGTTGTTCTTATGAGTACTTACAATGAGGCTCAAATTGTTCAAAAATTAAGAACAATAAGGCTCAACCGAAATTTATTGGTTCTTATTAATGCTTCTTAAATAAATAAAAACAAGGAATGCTCTTAGGGGAATAATTGTTTATATACACTATAATTATTTTAAGAAAACGGAATGACAAAAATATGTTGTGGTCAGATAAAAATAAGTTGAACTCCATTTTATAAAACAATGTGTGCATTAATAAGGTATGACAAACCAAACTGTCAAATGAAAAAAAAAATTGACAAAAAACAATTACAGTATTATTTTTTGATTAAAAGTGTCAGTTAGATGCCATGTTGTTGTCTTTCAAAACAGCCATTCAACTACTCTACAGATTCGGGAAAATAGGGAAAGCTAGTTTTAATACCAAATAATACAAGTTTTCCTTCCCAGTAGTGGGGAGTCTACAGTGTATGGATTTGACTAAGAAAATTGCCTGTTATGACTTATTACTCAGTTTCCATGATCTACAAACACAGCCAACCAAAAACTGAATTGAACACTCAGAGCTGATTCTTTCAATTGATATAAAAAGAAAATACTCTCCTTAACTCATTTTATTACAAGAAAGGAGTGAAAGCAGGTTTAAATGACAATTTTGCAATACTTATTGGCACATGTATGTGCTTCATTCAGGTACTGAAAGGGTGGGAAAGGGGGGCAATACAACTTACCCCACACGTGGATCAAAGTAACTGCTCTCAGCCAACTGCTCTTCAGAGGGCTTCTCTATCTTAAATTGTTCTCTTTTCTTTGCCCTGATGTTTGCCTTGAGTGTGGGCATGCGACTCGTCAGCTGTACTGCCTTCCCTGTAGAATCAATAGTTCTACCTTCCGCGTCCAGGATGAGTGGCGCTGGTTTTGCTTGCTCTGCATCCTTTCCAGGCGTGGTGAGCTGGATCAGGCCAGACTTGATAAGATTGGCTCCAGCACTTGTAAGAGTTGAACCAGAGAACTGCAAGCAAAATATTTGCATTTGCAATAATTGAAGGGTCTAGTGCAAAAACGATGGAAGTGACTTAACACGAAAAGATAAATTCTCCCAATGTAACTACATGAAAATATGTGGTATTCAAGGGAGAATTGGGAATTTGATCAGGGGTCACTTACATTGTTTTTGCACTAGTGTCTTCAATTACCAGCAACATTTTCCCAATGATTAGGCAGATTAGATAGGAATAGAGTAGATTAGATCAGATGTTTTATGAAACTTTATGGTCACAAGTATCCCATGTTTCAATAATTAAGTCATTCTTTTATTTCTCTTTTGTATTTTTATTTCATATTAGTTTTGTTTACAGCAATTGAATGAAATCACAATGTGCAGCTTAACCTACCTTGTTTTAAACAGCAGTAAAGTTTGTTGAGCTTTTGATGCAAGTGATGGTGTGTATGCAATATAAACTGTGAGTCAATGCAAAGTCTAACTATCTAGATTATGAATGCTAATTTTACACCAAACACTCATGAATACTTAATATAGCCATTTACAAATTATCTTGCTTGGTGACAAAACTTGGCAAAAGTTCTATTAAAATAAAATTGAAATGAAGTTCTGTGTTTCCTGCAAGTAAACATGCCGTTCACAGGGTCTGAAAGGGTCGAGGGTTTGGAGCCCCCTTTTAATGAATCTGTCTCTTCCTGGGAACAGTCAAATCCTGAATGCCCCACCGATTTTTACTCTTATCCTAGATCCCAAGAAAGCTTTTCCAGACACTGTGTTTGTATCAAACACGCTGTTACAATTGTCTCTTGACAGTACACTGCTACATTCTAAATGAGGGCAATGCATGTACAAATAAACACTGGTGAATGCACCAAGGTGTGAAGAATGCAATGCTTGTTCTTTCAAAATCACCTGTGTTTTTTTCCTTTGTTTTTAATGGCACTAATACTTTTAATTCAAATTGCATTTATACAGGGCCACATATGTTGCTGTATATGTTGATAAACTGGTACAAATATAAAGGAAGTACTTACCAAGTTGGGTTTGCTGGCTAGTTTGGCTTGGATCTTAGCTTGTAGCTCAGCAGCCCTCTTGGCTTTTTCGATGGCTTCATTCATGAGCTGCTGTTGTTGTATCAGGGATGGCACAATGTGTTGCTGAGAAACCACTGCAGTTGGCGGCATGGCTGCTTGCACAGGGGCTACGGGCTGGCTTTGTCTCAAACTAGTCAGCTGTCGTTTGCGTTCCTCGATTTGTTTTTTCATTGTTGCCATCATAGCACTAATCTGGTTTTGACTCAGTGGCGTCGGCCCTTCTCCCTGCTCAGGAAGAGTTGGTGGCAGTGGAACATCGTCGTCTTTCAGAGCATCAAACCTGCTTTGCTTGGTCTTCTTCATTGCTTGCAACGAACCCGAATCGTCGCCCTGTTCGTCACCAAAGACATCTTCTAGCGTTCGTTTCTTTTGCTGGGCTCCTTTGCCCGAGTTCGTGTTCTTATTTTGCTTCAACTGAGTAACAATATTAAATAAATCGTCCACAAACTGCGGAGCAAGGTTGTCGTCCAGCAAAGAGGAAAGTTGATCGCAACACGACCTTCTGTCAAGATTCTTCGAAACACAAAATAGTGCAATTTTCACAACTGTGTCTTCCTTGTACCCGAGTTGTCTCCTCACTGAATCTTCCACCCATGGTTTGAGTTCTTCGAGCTCTTTCTTACTAAGTGACATACTGCAAGTATATGACTTCTATTGGGCCAAAAATTCTTAAATTATTCTAAGAGATCAGGTACTTCAAAGTAACGAATTTCGTCCGCCATCTTGCTTTGACGCTTGTTCCACGTTTCTGTAAAAGCGCATGCGTTCAAATTTCAACCGCTGGTAAAAAAAAGAATTTTGTTATCCAGTCCCAGTCCTAATCAGCACGGTTTTGACAGCCATTATGGTGGGCATTTGTATGGATATTCGAATATCTTTAATAAAACTCTAGTTTTAAAAAATTATGACTTGAAAACTTTAGTGTTACGAGAGAGAACTGCACGCTAAAATGTGAGGCATGTGGCCACCCCCCCCCCCCCCTCCCCGGGGGTGTACTTTCAAGAAAAGGCCGCCAACTTGGGATGTGCCACTGGATGGGGTCACAGCTGAATTGACTATACACGCTATTTTATAAGAACTAGTGATCTGTTTCGGCTTAGCCGGATTTCAGCCTCAAATTGTTCTTTAACTGTTCCTATTTCCTGATACTTTCAAACAGTGTATTAGTTGTCCGGAACAATACGTGTAAAATGGCACTACGGAAATACGTGTTTGCTATTGTTTCACCCAGCGAAAAATAGTGCAACTGTCAAAACAGCCAGCGTCCGCATTTGTGACGATCTTGCTTACCACTCTCCCAGCGCCCGATGACCAAGCTAAACTCTGACAGGTTTTATTTTCAGGTACATCTCAATCTGTGCAAAAAAATCTCTTAAATATTTCTGTTCAAAATTTCAGCCTAGTGACTGCTCTTAGCTTGTTCTTAATTTTTTGGCAAATCTCGGCCTGGGTGTTCTTATAAAGTTTGTTCTTATTAAAAAAGCGTGTAATGAGGTAGGGTTAATAGACAGTTTTGCACGTTTTCGTGATTTCTTCGGTAAAAAAATTCTGATGAGCAGGGATTTAAAAATAGGAAGACTTGCGGCCAAAAGACTACAATGGGGTCTATAAATGGCCACAGAATACACGCTTTTTTTTATAAAACCAGAAGCTTTCGGCTCAGCTTGGGCTGCTCTTAAATGTTTGGCGATTTCAGCCTCAAATTGTTCTTAAGTTGTTCTTTTTTTGCTGGTAATTTCACTAAGATAAACAAAACGCTAAGAAACACGCGTTTGCTATCATTTCATACTGCTGTACTGATGCGAAAAAGTTTGACACTGTACATTGTCTGCGAACGTCACGAGCTTGCTTATCACTCTTCCAGCTAGCCTGCGGGCAGGCTCACTTTTTAGAGCATCGAAAGAGGAATGGCCCCCTTCCCGCTTCCATCCCGGCCATTTTTTTTCTCCGTGTTTCTTTCCCCCGATCCTCTAAAAAGTGAGCCTGCCCGCAGGCTATCTTCCAGCGTTCGATGACCCAGCTAACACTAACCGATCTTTTTATACATATATACATCTCATTCTGTGTACAAGAGTTAAATAAACTTTCTTAAATATTTCTGATCAAAGCTTCAGCCTGGTAACTGTTCTTAGCTTGTTCTTCTTTTTTGGGCAAATCTCAGCGTGTAGAGTTGTGTATGCAGGGGTTCTGAGAGGCCAGCGGTACATACCCAGCAATTCATTCAAGTATTATATCCCCCTGGGTTAAGCCACATACGAACGGGTCTAGCCACAATTTGATTTCATGAATTTTACCATGAATTTCTGACTTTTCAGTGTTGTCTACCGTACTGCACCGGCGCAGCAAAATTAAACATAGGCTCTGTTTGTTAGGAGCCATGATAAGAGCACCCGTATCGGACACCATCAGCACTTACAGGGGGGGGGGGGTCTCACTGTATGTGCGACACCAAAAGTATGGCGGTTTTCAATACGCTTTAACTCGCTCTGAAATTGGGTGATTTCTTACTTTATATCATTTTCGGGTAAAATGCTTGGGACGTGCTGCGCTTAAAATTAAGAAATTTTCTTACTCTCTGGAACGCTCGCTTTAACATGAAAACGTAACATTAAGCAAAGTGTGAACATGTTTGAGAGCTGTTTTTCATTCAACGGTAAATCAAAGCTGCCCAAAGCGACAAGAATGCGGAGACAAAAGCAAGCGTTTAATTGTTCAAGAGTAGCGTGTACTGAGAAAAAGGGCTTAAATATGCAAGTTGAAGTGGCGTTTGCCCTAGCAAGGAAACGGGTCCACACGGAGAAAGACAAAAACCTCCGAGCCCGCGACCTCCTAAGGTCCGAAGATCGTCGGTAATCGAGATAATTAGCGCTAAAAGGTCGTGGATTCGAACGCCACCGTGCCAATGGTTTGACATCTTTCTCGTTTTCCGTGTGGGTAACATTTTCTCTCCATGGCCTTCGCTCAGGGCCCGGTTGCACGAAGAGTGGATAACTCTAACCCAGCGGATAAATCCTTATCCAGAGAATAAAATTGGCACACTGTCCAATCAAAATCAATTTGATCCACTGAATAGTGATTTATCCGCTGGATAAAGTTATCCACTCTTCGTACAACCGGGCCCAGATATCTTTTATGGTATATTGATATGACACAACTCACCACTGCCGAGTGGCAGAGTCCAACTAGTTGCACTCTCACTAAATGCATATTAATTTGCCGCAAATTGTAGCTCAATTTTGTTGAGCAGAGGCGATCTATGTTCTAATCCCACTGGGATCAAGGATTTTTTTCCTTTTATTTCGTGTGGGGCCACTTTCTTTCTGGGGCTGTTAGAAAGGTATTTTATTTTGGGATATCTAACATCTATACAGCACTTCAATTACCATATCTTTGCTTACTGGTTTCCCGTTTTCGTTAAAAACGGAGGGAAGGAGCATACGCTTTTAACTGCGTCCGACTAAACTAGGCTTAAACGAACTTCTCGCCATGACGAGCGCCAACAAGACAAGAGAATGAAAACAGAGGTTTATTCAATTTTATTTTTGCAGGCGATTCTAATTTTGTCTGCAACAGATAATGTATGGGGGGAATTCACGGTGAACATGTACCAGGACTCTCGTAATTGATAGCGACGAGGTCCAAGCGCATGCGCTGTATGTACTTAGCTATGGAACTGATACAGCAGACAAAACCGAATTTTACATTATCTTGTAGTTTCACTAGATCCATAAAATTCACACTAACTCCAAGCTGCTTTGAGTCAATTTGAAGCCTTTAACGTACAGCGATTAAGTACTTCTTTACGAGAAATAAATAACAGCTCTAGGTTAGTGTAGCTAACACGGTAATGGAACAGTTTTGAGGGCTTTAAGAAAACTCTTAAAAACCAAGAAACGAGAAACAAGGACATACTATGTTTTTTTGCTCAACAGTTTTTTTCTCACGTACAAAAAAAGAATCATAAATATCTCATAATATCTGATATGTTTGGGGCCGCTTCTTCATAGCATACATCGGGCCTAAACTTGAAGTCAGCGCGAATCGCTAGTGAAATGGCTTATCAGTATAAATTTTCTGCGACTACATTTAAAATTAATAAATTTCTTTCTCACTTACAAAACTGAAATATTGGGTAAATTTGTTAGGGTAATTTTAATAGAGAAAACTTATAAGGCAAATATAGAGTAAACTTAGGTTGATAACAAGTATGAAGACAACTTAATTGAGCCATCTACCAAAAAATCGCAAAAACAAAAAGATCAGTTGCCGTTAAAATGTATTCTTCAAGTATGTACAGTGTTCCAGTTTCAAGTGAAGGAATATGTAGATAATTCTACAGTTCCAAAAACTGAAGGTAGAACCGAGCGTCGTCATCGCTGCCCTGATTCCTTTGTTCAGCGCGGTCTCTTGAATTTGCCGCCAGCCGCGCCTTTTGACTTTTTCTTCTGAGAGCCTTTAGTGTCCTCCATCTGTGGAGAAGAGTAGAGAGGTGTACATGTAAAATAATGAAATACATAACAACAATCATGGGAAACTAAATCAGCATACCGAAAGAATTTACATAGACGGCAAAACCTTTAAAAAAGACGTTTTAGTCAAAAACAAGTTGAAAATTTTAATAACTCTTTTTGCAAAGACCACACACTCCAAATTAGGATGTAAGCCACTTTCACACTCACGTGCAATACAAGATTAAGGTTTCAGTTGGAGGGCCCGAACGATTTGTAAACACGGAAGATTGGGTGAAACTGTACATAACAAACATAAACAGAGCAGAAAAACGCATCTCATGTATAAGGAAAACTATTAATCGTCTAGACAAACGTTATAGTAGACAATTTCCATTTTGGTCACAGATTACTGTATCCAATGTCAGTGAATTTAAAGAAAATAGTTTTGAGAAATAAAAAAAAAGTACGTTGAATAAAAAACTCAAATTACTCACATTTTCTTCAAGCTCACTCAGCTGTTCTATGGTAATTGATTTATATTGTACCAGAAAGCTAGGGCCATAGTAGCCAAAACTACACATTCAAAAGCTCGACACATATGTAAGCACCCACATAAATTTTAAAAACTACCACGTTATACAGGACCGTAGGAAGCAATTTTAATCAATTTTAAGTTGGGAAGGCAAAAGCTTCTTGCCAAGGGAGTCACGGAGAGAGTTATAAAAGTTTATAGTCAAAACAGAGGGTCACCGCTCAGCCTCTTAGTGCGGACACAACCGTTTTCACATCGTTTTCACGAAGACGGTACCGTAGGCGTTTTCGTTTGGATCCACTTTCGAGAACGTTTTCACACTGATGCTGTTTCGCCGAAAATGCGCAGCGTCAGAAGGCCTAAACACCGAAATGAATGTGGTTTCAAACAAAATCGCAATAGTGTGGACATGGCCACAGTTTTATATGTAAAACATTTCCTTTCACACGCACCGAAACTAGCACCCCCCCCCCTCCCAAACCCTTTCTAAAAGCCCTGTTATGTGTTGATTCTCCGCTCTGTCCTAACACAAATATCAAGATAGATGATGCTAACCTTTCGCTTGTTACCAGCCGAGGGTGAAGCAATGACCGAAAAGAAAGAGTCCAATCGTCCCTGAGTTGAACCCTGACGGGCTTTGGTCAGCTTCTTCAATCCTGAGCGAACTCGGTCTTCGCTGGAGTGGAAAAACAGAAAGGAGAGGTCAAAGAAACCAAAGAATATCAAATAAGAGTATCGTTGATACAGACTGAGTTTGAAGGTACAAATCAGTTTAAGAATCTATTTACCTGCCCCTCTACTAAACACCATGTGGGCGGAAAAGTAGATCAGAATCAGTGGCTCATCAAAACACTTACCTAAAACCTTTCTCCTTGACAAGAAATTCAATGACGCCTTCTTCATTTGGACTTTCCCATTTCAGCTATAAATAAATAATTGGTCTTGTTGCAGGTTTCAAACAGTACCTTAGTTATTAACAAAAAGCATCATGATCCCAACTGCTACTCGGCGATGTAAACAAAAGCAAGTTCAGGCCAATTTACCGAGCTACTATAATGTTATGGGCAAGCTGTTTTTGTATAATTGTTACCTAGGCTCGTATGTTTGTGTCAAAATTGTTTGAAAACGGATTAAATACGCAACATCAGGCGATGAGACACGAGCACAAGGCAAAACTTTACAGTTTAATAATACATGAAGTAGTACAATTACTGTTCAACTGTTCAAGTTATTGTCATACGTTTTACGGCAAAGATTAGGTAAAGGAAACTTTACCTCGCAATTCTTAGGCCTAGTTTTGACATCGTGCTTTCACCGAACCGAACTCAATTCCGTTTGGCGCGGTGCCTGGCACGGTCAAAGCACGGTTGAGTTTTAGACACGGCACGGAGCATTGCACCCAATTGCTTTTGGGCTAAAATATATTGGTTGCTTCGATTTACCGCGCCAAGTTCTGGCACAGTGCTTAATCGGTGTGCCAATTTAGACATCGAGCTTTCAGCGTGCTTTCACCGCGCCAAAATGAAGTAATTTAGTTCGGTGCGGTGAAAGCACGATGTCTAAACTAGGCCTTACTTTACAAAAACTACTTGACCACAATCATTTCCCCGATATTAAGCCCGGCAATCACATGCTTTCAATTTTTTCGTGAAAAGAGCACTTCAAACTGACGATTACCTCTATTTCCTCCGGGCTCCTGACTTCAGGATTCTTGAAAAGTTCCCGTGCTTCCTGCAAAAGATATAGCATTTCTATTTTCCATTTTTTTTCTCTCAAAAATGGGATAATCGTCATATCTTTGGGAAACTACCACTGCAGACAAGTGAAGTCAAGTTTTAGTGAGATGACACGCATCTTTTGATCCTTGGTTGAGCGAGTCTCCAGCACGTATTGTCACTTAAGTTCCTAATGTATGTTTCTTGATCGCATAAACATCTTGTAAAATGCTTTACACATCCGATTAAAGTGCCCAAATTTTCAAAATTGTAACTCGCCTAAGTTGCTTTCCGTTCTGTTTGTCCGTTTTGGCCGGCCGAAATGAACTTGAAAGGCTCTTGCCTCTTTAAATAGAAAGTTCCAAGGTGTGCGCGTACATTTTTCCGCCACAGCTCTCCATATTCCCGCGCTTTTGAACTGAGCGGCACTGATCTACTGCCGGTATGTACATGCAGTCTTTTGGCCAGAACCAGTTTAAGGTTACCGTTCACATTGAGCGGTGTTTTTAGTTTTCCGTATGTTACTTCGTTAGTACGTACTGGACACCCACAAACCTATATATCAATGGAAAACTTATAAAATTGTCTGAGTGATGGTAAAAATTTTTTTTTTTAAATTTTAGTTTGTAAACGAATGCGAGCATCATAACTCAAACTGTTTATTCAATTTCAAGACGTCAATGCGCCTGTCAGTTTCAATTTCAACCATTTTTAGTTAGTTGTTTGTGAGGTTTAGCACAATTTTTACTCTAATTCCGTCCTGGCGATTTTCGATTGAAGTTGTATTTAATTTTTTGCAGGAATTTAAAGAGAAATCCCATTTTTTAGCAAACAAAACTGCACTGTTTGAGTCATAAAAAATTATTGGAGCGGAATTTCGAATTTCGCCAGGACGGTTTTTGTCTTCGGCTATTATTTTATCAACTTGCCAAATTTGACGGCATGACACTAAAATTGAGGGAGCATGATCCTTTACATATTTGTAGTTTGAACTAGAACATGTCTCGAGAAATTCACACCAAAAGTAAACCGCGCGTCATACAATTTTACTTCCGGTAAAAACGTTCGTTCGTCATATCTCGCAAACTACTAGACGTATTAAGAAAAAAATTTATGGACTACTTCATCTCATGTATATTAATAATCTGAGAAAATCTCAATTTCAAAGTTTTGATCCGTTCCAACATGAACGGTAACCTTAAGAACTGACTGATCGAACCGGTCATACCGGACAAATGAAAGCAACTTTATGCTTCATTCACACACAAACATGTTTAATTAAACTGACTTTTTCAAGTTGTTAGTTCTTGTAGCTAGCAAGCATAAAAATCTTCGGGACTGAATCTAAATCGGATGGCTATTTTCAGAAATTGTTTGCTATAGGTTTTGAACCGAAAGGCTAACTGAGCTAAAAAAAAAAATTTAAACCTGTTTATTTTTAAAACAACGTTAAAACATGTTTAAGCGTTGGTGTGAATGGCCTATTAGATACATTAGAAAATGCTGTTCATCGATGACGATCGTAACCGAAAGAGTCAACGTTCAAACACCTTCCAAATTGCATAAATTCCAGAGCTTTCTGGGAAAATTTTTGAAGGGTTTTTCTAGGAGAATTTCGAAGTAATTACAACTGTAACTACGAAGGCTTCGCTCAAAAAACAATTAATATTTAACCACTCAAAACATAAGAAGTGAATGTTAACAGTTTTCTTGAATGTTGCAAGTTTTTCTTCCAATCGTCCAGGCGTTCTTCAGGGGACAATCGAAAATTCCAAGAGTTTTACAGGAGTTTCAAAGAAAAACAAAACAAAAACCTTCAATAAAACGATGTGTGACCCCAACTGTCAATCACTCCAACGACTCGATCTTTTTGCAACTTTTCGCTTGTTTTTCACCATACCATTTGGTTACAGAAGGCTTTCAGCCACAGATTTAGCTTAATATCTACACTCAAATTCAACCAATTCCACCAGAAACCACAGCTCTCGTTGTACTTACCTTATAGAGCCATCCTTCAGGGGGAGGATATTTCTAAACAAATTTAAGTTTTCGTAAGCAAAAGCAAGATACATGTCCGGCTAAATAAACTAAACACTACATTTTTATTTCATGGAAAACGTGTCATTACTTCTAATAATACTTACTACTATTACTATTACTATTACTACTACTACTACTACTACTACTACTACTACTACTACTACTACTACTACTACTACTATTGTTACTACTACTAGTACTACTACTACTATACTACTACTACTACTACTACTACTACTACTACTACTGCTGCTGCTACTACTACTACTAATAATAATAATAATAACAATAATAATAACAAAAACAACAACAACAACAAAAATAATAGTAGTTATAAGAGTAACCCACATCTTTGCAAATAAAATTGAATTGTATCGTGGTTATTTTTAAAAAAGGGAAGAGCAACTACTTTACAATATTCGTTCAAAGCCGAAGGGACTTAGTTACAAATTCAAAGCTTTCTTAACCTTAGGTTATAACAAATATCTTCTATCTAAAAAATATATATGATCAAACAATAAATATGGCCATATTAAAACCACTGATTATACTTCTAACTATTAATCACAGGGTTGCCACTATTAACTTTTCCAGGACTTTTCAGGATCTTTTCAAGCAAAATCAAGGACCTTCTTACCAAAGAAAAGCTTTGTTATTCTGTATAATTTTTTATTAGTTTAACAATGAGCTTTACAAGAGTTGCTTCTTGGGAAAAATCAAGTCCCTGTTTTTGTTTTCATACGTTGCAACATCAAAATTTTATGTCTGGTTATGACAAACTACTCATTTAGATCATTAATTGCAGTTAAAGGTAAAAAATTTTGCTCATTCCAGGATTTTCCAGGACCGCAACCCGAATTTAAGGACTTTCCAGGATTTTCAAGGACCGTGGCAACCCTGTAATAATTAAAACTGTAGTTGGGAAACACTGCGAGGTAGTCTATCAGTCCTGCATTTAAATACAGTACAGTTGCTCGTGTTGCACGTTTGGTGATTAAGCGCATGCTCTCTGATCAGGAGAAGATGCTCCGAGAGTGGTCAATGATTTTGCACAGAGTTCACCATGCGTCTTTCATCTAATTTCTGGCATACAAGGGTATGTAGGGCTTCTTGAAACAACACTCAGGTAGAATGTTTCTGTTTCCGCCCTACCGAGTTGACCAGAGAGACAGGAGGACAGAGCAAACGAAACACTGCAATACTCAGGTGCAGACCGGATCAATGCAATGTAGATAGCAGAAAGGTTTTCTGCTGGAACTCCCCACTGGCAAAATACTTGGGAAGTATAATGGTGTTTGGAGGCCTTGGCAACAATAAGTTTGAGATCGTTCCATGACATTTCTATTTTGTCAGTTGTGTTTCACCGGCGCAACGAAAATCAAAACAAATGTATGGAAAAACTGAAGTTGTGACCAGGAAGCTTTCGTGAGCGGCTACATGCCCAAATTTTGTTATTTAGTTCCTCTCTCCTAACATTCATTGCTTTTAAAATTAGAGTGTTATAAAAGATATTTGACACCGAATTTTCATAAACTCTCTTATTTTGAACCAATTTGCCTACCCGTCAGGGTGGCCACCGAAACCGTGATAAGGTCTATGAAACCTTGGTAGAACGCGGTATGCAAACTAAACTCACAGGGCCTACACAAAAAATGTTCTGAATTACACCACTTGTTCGTCGACGGCATTCATGTTCTATCCCACTGAATCTGTTTGAAAATGTCTAACTGAGCCTTTTTGCTCTTTTCGTACTGTATATCCATGCACAAACAGAGAGCATTTCAAGAAAGAGACTTTCTAAGAAACGACTGATAAACGGAGCTCTCCAGTCATTTCAAAGCAGAAAATTATTCAATAAGAAAATAACGATGGTTTTGATACCAACCCACTTTCAGTTTGCCAAAAACGGAGGCAGGTGAAATCATAGAAACACATTATTTTCCTTTGGATTTAGCTTTATATCCGAATAGTAATATGACAATCCAGTTCCATATTAAAATGATTCCTGTAATCATAACAAATTCAACAACTCCTCCAATTTTCGTTTCCTTTGGGTCTCTGACAAAATAGTTGTGTCACAAAGTAAGTTCAATGTGTAACATGTTGCAGGACTTAATAAAACATCACAAAACGTCAGAGAGGGTCTGAAACATGTTCCGATATTAAGTCTCTTACTCAGAGATGCAAATCAACCATTTTCCTTTCACAACATCCCCGATGTTGCCAAATGTAAGAAACATTGTTAATTCTTCTGCATTTAGTGTAAGAAGTGTATTCAAACTGTATTTCTTAACTTTATTACCTTGGTGTCTAGGTGTTTCAGCAATTCTTCAATGGACTTGTGCTGTTTAATTAGGTCTATAGCTCTTTTAGGACCTATGCCTACAAAGAAACAACGTCAATAACAACTTTAGGTTCTGAGCAGTTACACTCAACAATAAGGATTTTAAATATTCTTTACTTAACTTCTTGAGAATAATTACAACTTAAATACAACTTCACAAATGAACGAACTTAGACATGTTGCTAACATGAACAGTTTTAACAGGACATGAATGGGCCTCTTTGGTTTTATTTTTACTTTTCTACAGTCACAAGACCTCCCAACAGCTAGAGTTACTTTTCCTCACTTACGAGTTACCTTTCCACAGTCACGAGTTATGTTTCCACAGTCGCGAGTTACTTTTCTACAGTCACGAACTACCTTTCCACAGTCAAGAGTTATGTTTCCACAGTCACGAGTTATGTTTCCACAGTCACGAGTTATGTTTCCACAGTCACGAGTTATGTTGCCACAGTCGCGAGTTACTTTTCTACAGTCACGAGCTACCTTTCCACAGTCAAGAGTTATGTTTCCACAGTCAAGAGTTATGTTTCCACAGTCACGAGTTACCTTTCCACAGTCAAGAGTTATGTTTCCACAGTCACGAGTTATGTTGCCACAGTCGCGAGTTACTTTTCTACAGTCACGAACTACCTTTCCACAGTCAAGAGTTATGTTTCCACAGTCAAGAGTTATGTTTCCACAGTCACGAGTTACCTTTCCACAG
>JAOBRG010203318.1:16925-32670 GCA_027574985.1 Umimayanthus nakama | reverse complement strand
TTATTTCACATGCACTAACATCTATCAAATTACTACTTTAAGTTGATACGAAAATAAGGTTCATCCTTCATTCCTTGTACTTAGATTGAGATGTTCATGTATAAAAATCATATAATCATCTTCGTTTTTTCCTACCTTGTTTTCAAGGCCCGCGCGCTTCGCACTTGGGCCAAAAAAGGAAGGAAAAAAGCTCGGTCTATAACTTGCCGTACGGACCTCGCACTCGGCTAACAAGAGATATTTCCCAGCAATTCACAAACAAAGCAACATGTATCCGATTTGTCAATGGAAACAATGAGCCGCTCTATAATAATCTCTCGGAATAACTTTCAATGTAGCTCAACTACCAATCAAGTAAAAAATCGTGATTATCGGCAAGGCAAACGTAGTTCATGGAAACATTAAAAAATCTCGGGATCATTTTAAAAAAAATGTCTGCAAATAAATTTTTTTATAAAAACAAAAAAAATCATGGTCCAAGCCTTTTCGTTTTTCCATAGTCGGGCGGGGATGCTAACCAACTATTTTTTTTCCTTGGCCTTAATCTGGATCAACAACAACCAGAACCAAAGCTTTTTCTTAAATTCAACGCATTACAATTTCTTTCATGTTACTAACAGAAAGGAATACAAAAGAATTACCGAAGACCAGTTCCCAAGAGATCAACAAAACCACGGACAGTTTATATAAAAGTGATTCATGAAAGGTTGCCAACTGAGATAATTTGATCTGCAATTAGGACAAACACTTCAATACGCATATACGTATTCCATGCCTCTAGCTTTTGGAAAAAAATTCAATTCTCCAGCTACGTACCCTGCAACTTGCGTTTCAGTTAGTTGATGTATGCCATAACTGTAAATGAATCTAGGATGATACAAGAAAAGCTGTATAAGAAAAGTCAGAATTTCCAAAAATTTATAATTTGAATTTTTACGGGATTTATCCCAAGGGCCCTTTCGTGCTTATATATACTAGAGCCAACTAATTATTTTGAAAACTTAACAGCTTCACTTCAAAGAAAATTGGCATTCATGAAGTACATAAGTCAGACCGTAAACTGTTGCTCCTAAAAAGTAAGTTCTTTGCTTATTTATTTGTTCTTAATATTAAGTTCTTTTGAGTAATTAAAAGCAGTATGTTTATAACCGCGAAAGCTTAAACTATAAGCCGGCGAAATAATGGCAAAAAATGTTGGATTTTAAACTGACAGCCCTCTCGAGCCTGTGTTTTCCCACTTAGATTATTTTGAGAGGAAATGTATATTGTAAGCGAAGCCATTCCTTACACGAATAATAAAGTTTTCACTGGTCAAAACTAACAAATTGGTTTTAAAAAGTTCAGTTATACTAAGAAAACGGAAAACCAAATACACGCATACGGACCAAGAGAACCGTCTTCCCTTAATCATACCCGCTGGCTTCCTTAATGTACTAGTACGAGAAAAGATTTGAGGTCGGGGAAACTTGTTGATCAAGGTATTGGGTAAGATGAGCGGTGCGTAACTGCCCTAGCAGAAACTGAAATAGAAAGTGCCAGGGGATCGGAAGATGCGTGTCAGTGCGCTGGGCCCGGTTGTTCGAAAGTGAATTAAATTTAATCCAGTGTTAGGCGAAACTTCAAACATAATTTATTTTTCTCAGAACACGAGTTTAAGTCTTTATAAAGTGTTGTTGCAACACTATTGGGAATTCCAGTTACATAAACGAATTAGTGTGTCAACCTTTTTAATGACCAGTGGCAGTGCTGTCGAACAACCGAGCCCTAGCCGAAGTCCTCGGCAAGCCTGGGGCGATTCAATCAATAACCGGTTTTACCAGTATTTAATCAATGGACCAATCAGCGCTTGGTGCCCATGTGTTTGTTCCTTCGTCGCGACGATCGAATCCTCATCCGCTTGTAGCTGAATATTCGCATGTCTTGTTTGTTAGATGTTGAGTGTACGGGAAGAGTTCGTGAGTTTACGTTTTGAAAACTAATTCACCATTTCGCCCCAAGAAGACGATAGTTTTTTCTGCTTGGATCCTGCGGTGAAGGTACGTTTGAAGTACGGCGAGTTTAAGAAAAACTAGAAGTTTAATTTACCACGTTGTTTGAAATCTTGAATGGCCGATACGTTCAATGGCTGAACTACCAATACTCACATCTTTGTCTTTTGATTTTAGGGTGGTCACACCGCACTGATCATTTCAAACCTTGAGGTAGACAACCTCAAGAAAAAGAAGTTCGAGTTCACATTCAACATTGCTTCAGACCCTAGCTAGCATTTGCTAAGGGCGTATAAAGGTGTGATAGTCGTGTAAGTATTTTTAAACCGCGTACAATATGTGTTGTGAAATACTAAGTTTATCGATCGCTGTTGAATACTACACTATAATGTGTTAAGCCTTCATGTATGGTTATATTTGTACCATATCTTGTGTTGGCCTACAATATTTTCATTTTCACAGTTGTGGTGTAACATTTTTGCAAGTCGACAGTTTTGTCTGAACAAGTTCGGCTTTGTCGATTTGCTGTGAAACGAACAGTGCCAGAGGGTGAAAATTAGGTCCAAATGTCCAAATGTAGTCGGTGTGCGACAAAAAAATTATTTTTATCAGCATAAAAATTCTTGTTAGTAACTTTGTGGAATTGTGTTGTCATTCGCGGAGCTGTTTACCTGCTCGCGGTATGGCTAAAAGCCAAATTTTAAAAAATCTGTACGCTACTGGTTCCTGCAGATTACATTATAATATAATGTGGTGCAATATGTCTCTTTGTACGGCTCATTAACTACATCTTCCAATTTTAACGTGACTTCTCTCAAATGACAATTCAAAACTTGGTTTACTATCGATAGTATATTCGCTGTCTATGGTGACCAGTGATTTGTCACTCGACACATAAGAAATTTAACACTGCGTTTAACTAGCTGAAACGACAGGATAGATCTTGCCACTAAATATTAGTTATTTTTGGATCAATTGCAGAATACTCACTCCCCCTGCTATTCGTCTGGGTTCTATTGATCACATTTTTCTAAAGAACAAGGAATGCACAGTAATAAAATAACTTAAATTAATTTAAGTTGGGGGGGGGGGTGTTCTGCAATCTAGCCATTTCTGCAAATACTTCTATCTTTTTTTTATTCCTGCCATTTTTATGTGGCGTGAAAATCACCTTAATATATGACCATGAGCTGTGGGAGACATTGTAGTCATATTTTAATAAAATTATCTCCTTACCAGCACCTTTGTTGTATTGTGTGTTTTGTCGCTTCGTTCTGCTCCGATAAATCCCAAATATTCACCAGTTTTATCTCATTTATCCATGCGTTTTCGGTTGTTAGTTTGTTGTCAAGTTCGTTGTACTTCCATCGGTAATACCGCTGATCCAGATTGTCTGTTCACATTTATGTTTTCATGTTCAGTGGCCAAGTCATGTCGTGAAAGTCAAGTGCTCAGATGTTGGTTACCCAGTGTGTTTCCATTTTTGTTGTGTTTCTAGTGAATTGGGAACTCAACATCGGGATTGTTAACGCTCCTTATACCTCCTGGTGTTTACAATCCTTGGTTTTAGTACGGCTTGGGGATATTATAATTTGAACTGTGGCATCACTTGTCTATATATGATCAAGTTGTGTATTTGCTTGATAGTTATATCTCTATTTAAACAATTGTATTTGAGTCTGTATCAAGCAAAACAGCCACCTGGTTATGGTGGTTTGTTTATCCAGGCCCCAAAAAGGCCAACTAGCTTTAACTTATTGAAATTGACTGTTTCTGTCTTGTGGTCCCTATTAGAGATTATATGAATGTATGGGAATCCCCAGAAAGTTGAAATGTTTACATAAAATGGTGTGGAGATTATGCAATACAAAAATGATAATTTGCACTACAAAGACATGAAGGTGGTGTTGTACCAAACAAAAGGTGATTGCAAAATGTAGCAAACATGATGTAACTTAAGAACCATCTGTGCATGTATACCTTCCTCTTCTGTACAAAATATAATGGGCAAACATGATATTTTTAAAGAAATACTATATCAAAATTCAGTGAAATATTATAATTTTGTTATGAGCTCCCACTAGTTAAAACCTCCACTTTTTCATCAGCGAAGGAAAATTGAAATGCCAATTACAGAAGTTTGGTGTTTGTTGTGTTTGAAATAATTATTGTAGTCTTACAACTGTCCTGAAAGTTTTCATTTTAAAAATTTTATAATATTATTTTTTTATTAAAAAGATTTGAAACCAAACATTTTCAATGCAACAATGTCTTGTTTGAAAGTACAAATTTGTCTCCCTTTCCATTTTTAAAAAGTTTGATTTCAGTATAAATGGAGGCAGAAATCTGTCCTTTAAACTTAAAATGAATGTTTAACTCTATTTGGTTTTGGTTATAGCCTTAAGCACTTGAGAACCATGAAACAGCACGTTAGTCAAGACCTTGCTGTAGATGTTATTGGGGACGACGTCTCTCATCATGATATTGTCAGGGAGAAAGTTGATGCTGTTGGGAGGGAGGTAGGTGAAGATATACATATGTTGGGTGTCCTGAATTTTAAACTGGGAAATTTTCTGTCTGGCCTTATTTAACGAAGTTTCTTTAACTCCCTGGGTGTTAATGAAGAATCCTTGTTCGAGCATGGAAAAAGTACATTAACAGCACTGTATGTTGGCTTTAAGTTATTTCTTAGCATCCCTTGTGTAAGATCAAATGAAAACACTTGTTCACTCTTGTTTTTCTGATGAGTAAACACCTCCTTTTATCGTCTTCCCCTCATAACATTATACAAGTGTTCAGTCCTAACATATCATCACCACTTTCTTGTGTAGGACAATGATGACGCCTTTTACATTGTAGATTTGGCCGATGTACTCCTGAAGCATAAACAGGTGGGTAGTATAACTATCAGTCACCTTAAGAATTGAGTTCATGTTTGTCATTATCACTGGAATTGGGTCACAAAAACCCATTTTTTTCTTGAGTCATCAGGAAGGTGCACAGTTTTATCTTTAATTAAGACATTTGTTATGACAGTGCTTTCTTTGGAGAACTTGCAATTTTGAAAGAGCTATTGAACAGTGTTTTTTATTGTGTTCTGACATAGTGAAGGTATATAATGTTGAACTTTGATACCTACAAATGAAAATGTGTCTGCCTTTTTCTTTTAGTGGGTCTCCCTGTTGCCTAGAGTGGAGCCGTTTTATGGTGAGTTGCATGTATTGAAAACAAATGTTTAATAGTTTATGTTGTAACAAAAATTCTTCAAATTTGACAAGTTTTAGTTTCAAAATTTTGTGGGTGTACTGACTCATAATACTGCCCCTCTTCTGGTAGTTTATATGTTTTTACATCTTTTTGCAAAACATTGTTGCCTTAGAATGTTACTGTTGATAATTTATGTTACCCTTACTTTATTGTGTCTATAGTTTTTATAACTTCAAATAACTATAAAAAATTGTTTAAAGAACAAATGACTTATCTTTAGGTTAGTGGTGGTATAAATACATTTAGTTCATTCATTTGTTCTTGTATGCCCCATGTGTCTCCCAATATGTTATCAAGTAATGAACAACATCAATGTTAACCAACAGCAATGAAATGTAACAATGATCCTGCAGTACTGAAGCTACTGACAGGACTTGGCATTGGATTTGACTGTGCAAGCAAGGTATAATCACTTATTATTGAGAATATCTTGCTAGACATCAAGATTTTTCTAGGTTGTGCTGTAAAATAGCTGGCAAGATCAAACATATAGTCATGATATGTATAAGTTAAGCCTTCTGAAGATTATAACATTGAAGTGTTTAGATCAGAAATTAAGTGTTTTGTTAATTAAAACTCTTGATTTATAAATGTTTGATATTTTACTAGAGAAAGTTTACTGCCAGTTTGCTTTGACAGTCCAAGATGGCAATAATGTGGTGCATTAGCTGTTACCATAGCAATATTAAACTCTTTTATATTTGAATTTTGATGGTTTTCGGGGAAAGTTTTTGTCTCAGCCGGAGCTGCATGTAATTGCATACTAGTTTGTTGTAGAAAACAGTTAGAACATTTGGTTGCTTTTGTTTTGGCAGGACTTGTATAAACTATGATATTTTTTGTTTAATCCTCTCACTCCCAGCCGAGTTATTTGTATGCAAACTCGCCTTACATTATCTGCACAAAATGAGTTGTTTTGTAATGGGAATAAAGCAACAAAATTCTCCCAACCTGTTTACAAGGAAATTATAGGGAACAGTTTAGGAGAATTCAGTGTCATATGGTGTGTGAGGTTAAATGTAAATTACTTGTTACTTCCTCAGAGTGAGATTCAAACTATGCTGAACCTGGGCGTTCCAGCCTCCAAGATTGTGTATGCGAACCCCTGTAAGCAGGCATCCCACGTCAGGTTTGCTGCACAACACAATGTTGCTCTAACAACATTTGATAATGAGATGGAACTGCACAAGATGAAGAAACTGTACCCCAATGCCAAGTAAGTAGTGGTTGCTTCAATTGAAGCTTAGGGTATTTGTCAGTCTTCAAAGAAACTTCCCATGTTCTTTATCTGTAAAGTTTTAAATATTTATAAAACCTACATAGCTTTGTCGTCAGCAGCTGTGGTTTTCTTGCTAGAACTCTTAAAGTTAGACATGTGTAACTCAAATTTCGTTTTATCATTGGGGTTAGAAAAATCAAAATTATTTCACCAAGAATCTTTACAAATTTATTGGGTTTTATTTGATGCTCATAACTGTACAAGGAACTAATAGTGTTGTTGCTAATGGTTTGAAAACAATTAAAAAGAAGCTGCCTTCAGCAGCTGTAAATTTCATCTTGGTTGTGTGAATTAACAGGGTTCCCGCGGGTCATTAAAAGTCTTTATTTCGCTTTTTGCAGATTTAAGACCTTAAAAAGGTCTTAAATCTCCTAGAATTTGTTTTTGAGGTCTTAAAAGGCATTAAATATGTAAGGCGAATGAAACTGAGTTTTTCTTGCAGCCAAGTTGTTGACGTATTCTCTGTATACTATACAGTATCTGGGGTAATTTAACATGACGTTTGCGCCTGAGTGCCCTCAGTTTACTGTTGCTGATGATAACTTTTTGGTCGTTGTTCGGTTGTAAAGTTTTTAAAGATTCTTTTGATGTTGTTATCTTTTTTACCATTGAAAGTGTTTGAAAAGCATTTTTATCTCGCTAAAGGTTCCGTTGTTCATTTTTTGCACTGAAAAATTTGTCTTAAATTTTCTGACTTTTGGCATTAAGAAAGTCTTAAAAAGGTCTTAAATTTGTTGGCTGCTGAGCTGCAGGAACCCTGATTAAGATGTTCAAAACTGTGATTGCTGGGACCTGTACTTGTAGTTACGTTGACATTAAATGTTTTCCCTGTGAAGTTAAAACAACTTGAATTAGGAATGGGTGTGACTGAACATGGATGTTCTTGCAAATGATCTGACAATTGAGACTGTTTGCAGTACTTGTTTGTCTTGCATAAAACTGATCTTGTGTTGCTGTAATTAGGTTGCTTCTTCGTATCCGCACAGATGATTCCAAGTCTCTTTGTCAGGTACAGTTCTGTGGAACTTTCTATATAAACTACACTTTGTTATATGGCTGACTGATTTCGGGTGCTGTGATCGGTCAATTCCAGGTCCGTAAGGAGTCGTAGGGATGACTAGCTCTTGATTATCTTTTCAAAACCAGAATAATCATTAAAGCTATATAATAAACATCTTATTAGCCTCGTTTGCTCCGTCCGTACAGCAAGTTATGGATCCTCGTTTTTTCCTCCCTTTTTTCATGGCCCCTATGCTTTGCAGCTGGGCTATAATTGGAAGGAAAAAACTCGGTCCATAACTTGTCGTACAGACCTCGCACTCGGCTAATAAGAGGTATGTACTGTAGCTGTTGGCTGTGATGAAAGTTACTTGCCCTCACTTAACTGTCTGTTGATCAGTCAGTTGTGATTAGTGACTTGGCTGAGCCATTTGCTTCTCTAAGAAAATAAAATATATTTATTTAATCAGAGAAGGGGGTTTGTAGTAAACATTGAAGATGTAAACTGATGATGATGAAAACATGGTGCCAACAGATTCCTATCCTTTCAAAATAAAAGATGCAACAATTTTACTACTTTGATAAAAGGGAATTGTTTCTGGAATTTACTACCGGTAGTTCCCCTCTTGTCCCCATTTTGCTGACAAAAGCAATCTGCAGCCCTGTTAGACAGCATAAAAAATGTGCCAGTACTTCTATGCAAGCATTCTGAATTTCATATGCACAAATTAGAATTCTTTCTTTCAATTTAACAAAACGATCTGTGATGAAAATTACCTGTATAATTCAACAAAAGATGATTTGAAAGTTTGTTCATCTTATTTGTGAATGTTTTTCTTTGTAGCTTGGAATCAAGTATGGAGCACCTCTGAAGCAGTGCCGACACCTTCTGAAAGTAGCACATGATTTGGGTCTCAATGTGGTTGGTGTGAGGTGAGATTCCCAGTAGAATTATTGTTCCAGATGGTGTGTTATCGGTTAAGTGAAAATGTTTGGGATTGTTGGCTTGATTTCAGAATACCTCCGAAATGCTCATAGTTTCTACCCATAAGTGAAACATACACTACCTCGACCCGTCATTTTCAATTAATCAACCAGTGCAATTTTACTAAATGGTACGTACTGTAGCTGTTGGCCATGATGAAAGTTACTTGCCCTCACTTAACTGTCTGTTGATCAGTTGGTTGTGATTAGTGACTTGGCTGAGCCATTTGCTTCCCCAATAAAATGAATTCAGAGGAGAGTGATGATGCATCAACAGAAGGAAGGCAGCTGTACAAGAAGCAAAACTTGAAGAACTATGACAGTCAATTTATAGCAATAAAGTGTTTTCTTTTATCCTTAATTTCTTTTCTTCCGTTAGGCAAAAAGACCACTGATGCTTTGAAACCTGAATATATTAGTAATAGTTCAGCAATAAATGTTATTACTAAAATACATGTTGTCAGACTATATTCAAAAATGCCTACCAATGAGGAAAAATTTATCTGCACCGCATTATACTTCTGTGCCTTCAAGGTGCTAACTAAATTTTTTTAAATTTGTAGCTTCCATGTTGGCAGTGGCTGCTATGACGTGTCAGCATTTGCCACAGCTGTGCTTTCAGCTCGCAGTGTGTTTGACCTGGCAGTAAGTACAAAAGTTTTTTTTATTTGTTCTGGACAATTATTAAAAAACAATACATTGTTCTGTATGTATATTCAACTTAACTATTTTGGAATACATAAAATGCAATTATTAGGTGAAAATCGCGTGAAAAAGGAAAAGATAGAGTAGGATGATTACAACTATCAACAGACCAGTTTCTTGTTCCCAGTTGCCTCAAACTACAATGTCTATAGATTCGCTTTTACAGTATGAGACTCACCTTGATATTGAATCTTTATAAATACTGGTAAAATCTGAATCTCTAACAATACACAGAGTCGTGAATTTTTCATACCCACTGTGGAATTTATGAAAATTTGGCATTAAGTTGAGGCTCATAGTAAAAAAACTAGTCTAAAGTCATTGTAATCAGTGTTAATAAAGTTTTCTTAAAACAATACTGATATAGTTCTGTAGCAATTGTAGAATAATTCTTCAATAAAAGTTCTTCGAGTTTAATAACTTGCCAGATTTAAATTTCTTTCAATTGCCAAATTGTGTGCTAGGAAAAAGTTATCTTCTGCAACACTCCAGCTGGCTGAAACTTGCTTGTTTCTTCTTTTAGGAGCAGATTGGATTTAAATGTCACTTGTTGGACATTGGTGGTGGTTTTCCTGGTGCACCAAATGCAGCAATCACTTTTGAGGAGGTGGGTGTATGGATTTTTTTCTTTCCATGGAAAGCGACTTTTTTTATAGTAATGCTACTGAACTTTTGCAAATTCCATCCTCAATATAACAAAACCAGTTTCAAAAGTGTTGTTCAGCAGTGCAGAAAGTACTTTTACCATGTTACCTTGAAGACACTAGAGTAAGAAGGATCAAGTATTTGCTGATTAAATGTTCAACTCTCTCTAGGTTGTTTCATTTAGAGCAATCAGTGCCCATAATAGCATAAAATGATTGTGTGTAATCTGATCTGCTAAAAAGTTTTCAAACTTAAAAAAGTATCCCAATATCTCTTTTTTGCTTCATGTTTTTTTTCATATAAAGTTGCACCAAACCAGGCAAGTTTAAATAAATCGAGCAGGTTTAATATCTCCTTAAATTGTTAATATCCTAGGTCTGCAGTGTTCTCAGACCCATGCTGGATGAACACTTCCCAACCAGCTCTGGTGTGCGAATCATTGCTGAGCCAGGGCGGTACTACAGTGCGTCTGCCTTCACCCTGGCAGTGAATGTGTATGCCAAGCGTGCAGTACTGAAGAGCCAACTGAAGGAGACTGACCAGAACAAACTGGTTGAGCCAGTAAATGGTGAAGAGTTGGTAAGTAGAATATTAACCGTGTGTTTTCAAAAGCCTAGCAGTGTAGCAGGGTTCATGCCGTCAAGAAAAGTCATGAGCCTTGGGTTTGGGGATCATGTCTGAGGCCATGAAAAAGTCTTGGAGTTTCATTTTTGACTCAAATATTTTCTGAGACATACTCCAATTATGCACCAAAAAGGGTGGTTTTCAGCATTTCTTAGTTGTTGGAAATTTAAATTGGTCATGGAAAAGTTATTGTTAGACAGTATTTTATTTCCCAGTTTGTATATGATCTCTGTAAAAAATCATAAATACCAAACCAGGAGGTCTTACTTTCTTTTAAAGAATACTCGAGGTCATTAATAGTGCTAGAGCTAAGAGCCCTTTGCCTTTCAAAATGAGTTATCACATGTATAATGGTTATTTGTAGCTAACTAGCTACTATATTATAGTTGTCATGACCAATTTGTTATAAATTATGAAATCAGATAGTAAAAATTATTCTAAAAGAAATGTTTTCTTCCTTTGTAGGGTTACATGTACTATGTAAATGATGGGGTGTATGGCTCGTTCAACTGCTTGGTGTTTGACCATGCCACTGTGGAGCCACTGGTGCTGGAGGACAAGAACAGACAGATATATTCATCCAGCATCTGGGGACCAAGTTGTGACTCCATGGACTGTATCACCAAGAGCGTCATGATGCCTGAGGTCAGTAGCAACACAAATACTCTGAACATTTAATTGTGTGGTTCTGCTTGCAATTGTTACATATTCCTTTTTGCTGTCTGTATATAGTATTTGTACGTGGTGTTACAAGCTGCAGAAAAAAGCATTTCAAAATCCAGGCCTAGAAACCTCCGATAGGTCATAAGTCGAGAAAAATTTGAAATGTGAGTGATCAAAGTTGAAAGTATTTGCCAGTTCGGTCTTTCCTGAAAAAGTGTATGAATTTTGCCTCCAAGTTATTGCTTTTGTGGACTGATCTCATGTGTATTTGTGTGTTTCAGGTTGACGTAGGTGAGTGGCTGTACTTTGAGAACATGGGAGCCTACACACACTCTGCAGCTTCAACCTTCAATGGCTTCAAGAAACCCATCAAGTACTATGTTGTTACTCAACACATGTGGTAAGTTCGACTTTTTCAGCCAACAAAGTAATTAGCCTCCATGTGGCCATGTTGTGACGGAAACATGGCAGCTGTTCTGGATGCTACATGTAGTCAAAAACTTGAACAGCACGGAGACTTACCAACCAACCGTGTAATGGTAGTTAAATTAATGAAAAGTTAATGTAAAATAAATGTGAAAAAATGAATATGAGAGGAAAAAATAAACAGATGAATAACTGTGATTGACAGATTTTGGTTTGTGTGTCAACAGGGGTCTTCTGAAACAAGTGTACCCTGAGTTTGGTGCGGAGAAGATCCATTGCCACTTCCCAGTTGACGACTATAAGTACACTGCAGGAACGGAGTGTATAGAGGCCATCACAACTGCCACTTGAGCTCCGCATTTCATTCCATAGACTACCGCTGTTGCTTTGTGAGAGTTTGATTTCTTGAATAAGTTCTAGGCTCGCTAGATTAACTGTATCATGGAATTAAATGTGAGTTTTGGTTAGTTCGCACTGGTTTCTGCCAAAGGAACTAGGCATTGACATTATTTTATTATCCGCTAAGGTATACTACAATTACAAATATGTTTTACTATATTATAGTAAGATTTGAAGATACCTAATTATGGGGTAGTTTTGGTGTGCATGAAAAGATTGCCGTAGACAGTAACAGATGATTTTGTAAGACACGACTTGGTTACAAATCTTATCTTCAGAAAGCTGAAGCAGTTTCTCTCTTCGAATTTTCCATCCTCCCAACATTTGGATGAGAAATTCGTTTCCAGTTTTTGAGAAAGTTCTTGTTCCCAATTGTCACGTTGGCATATAACCCGCGTATTTGATTTGATTTGTCTTTGATATTATCGCTGCTATACTTAGTAATTAAAAATGTATTGCATGTTTTTTGAAAACAAGGTATGATATAGAGAATATTAATTCAGCAATAAAGTATCGGTGTCATACTTGGAAATTAAAAATTTATTGCATGCTTTTTGAAAACAAGGTATGATATAGAGAATATTAATTCTACAATAAATTGTTGTGGACAAAGTCTATGTCTAGTGCTTACTCAACGTCTACCCGCGCCTGTATTGGAACAACCTCTTTTCAGACATAATCCAAAAAATAACGTTATTTTGGATTCCTCCTATCCTCCTGACCTGGCACCACTCCACTAGAACAGAAAGTAAAGCTGAAAATGCTCATTTTGCAACATGTTTTGTATTAGATACGCCCTTTCTACGTGTACAAATCTTATCTTACACGAGGCAGAGTGTACTCTACCCCCCAAAAAAAGCTTTCGGATAGTTCTCAACTTTTCCACTCCCATCGCACTTCCTCAGCATTAAACGACCACAAGTTGTTCGTTCTTGAAGTAGCAGTCTTCTTTTTAGTTTCTGAAATGATGCGTTTTGACATCTGCGAGAGAGCAGCGCGATTTGAATTTCCACTTTTAGGGGTAAACGCGCGAGTCTTGTAGACCCCAATCAAAGGCTGAACATTTATATTTCATCTTTTAATAGAGTCCTGGATGAAACTTAATTCCAGTTTTGTAAGAATTTAAAACAAACACCTCTTTCTTTATTCTTTTAAGAGCAAAAAAGTTTGGTCGCTTTTCAGTCAAGTACTTTAGTGCTGAAAGGCTCTCATAAATTGAGCAGGAAAATGAGTCTGAGTTTGAATAGTCTGCGGCCTTCTGGTGAACACCAGGCTAATGGACCTAGGCAAAGTGGCTCAACATAAGAACGCTTGTACGGAATTCCGGTGTCAAATGTGTTTCATCGGAGCAACGAAAATCAAAACAAAATGTATGGAAAAATCCAAAGTGTAACTAGACGCTTTCGTATGCGGCTACATGCCTCAAATGTTGGCATCGGTTCATCTCTCGTTACATCAAAGTTTTCATTTCATAACTTTTAAAACTAGTGTTCTTGTCACAGCCTCCTAATACCGCTCAGGGCCCAGTTGTACGAAGTGTGGATAACTTTATCCAGCGCATAAATCCGTATCCAGCGGATAAAACTTGCTGGTTGACCAATCAAAATTAAGAACATGCCACTTTTATCCCACCGGATAGGGGTTTAGCCGCTAGGTAAGTTATTCAACCTTTGCACAACCGGGCTCTGATAACCAGCGAGTCCTGGGCACTACTCCACCGGAGCACCTGCTGGTCGGGTACCGGTGGCGCGAGCAATAGCGGGTTGTGTTCACTTGTAACAGATCAACAGCCACAACACCACGCCTCTCGAGTGTGCTCATACAAACAAAGTTTAAACAGAATGAGAGTTGAGAGAAAATAAAACTGATAGAGATTTTGAATTCTTTCTTACTGCAACGAAGAGTTTTGTTTCTTTGCTTCGCACTGAGAAACCAGAGGCGTTCCCAAAATGCGAACACGATCGACGTCAGTTTACTTAAATAGTCAACGTATGGCCAAGATGCTTAAGTTTGTCTTATTACCTAACATGGAATTGATGGCTTATTCCCAGCGAGCGGACTACGCCCTAAAGTGCTGAGGGTGTCGTACCATCTAAAACCGTTAGATCAGAGAGCCACAAACCCGGCCATTCTCACAGCTTTCTGCTTCTCTGTAATCAAACTTGAAAACCCAACATGGGCCGACTGCGGCTACTTGTCATAATCGCAACGTCCATAGCAGTGGCTGGTGTGTTGGCGATAGCAATAAACAAACTTTACAGTCAACCGCTCAACCTGGGGATTACTAAGCGCTCACTGAGAACGGATCTATCGGATGGCGAAGCGCCGGTCCTTCCAAAACCGTTTCCTCGTAATTACCACGCCACGGGCAAACTTTTCTTGCCCCATGGTAATATTATGGAGCCGTTTGAAGTGTGGTACGCTGGGGACTACAACAGAAGTCGCATCGATTATTATTTTGGTAAGTTAGTCAGTATTGTGTTAGCGAGTTAGCGATTGCAGGTCCAAATATGCGGTACGAGTTCTCTTCGGAGGCAGCCAACCGCATACTAATTGAGTGGTGTTAATTCAGTGTTTTCGACTCGTATTCAAAGATTGTGTCTTGCGCGACCGTATCGTCACTTTGCTGTGGCCCAAGTAAGATACTTTCAGGCTCAACTTTTCCCAGTCGACCCAGCTGCATTGATAAGTACCAGCTTCTGCTGGGGTAAACTTGCGATGAAACTATTAATGTTCCATTCAGGGTGAGTCAAAGAATCACTTCAATTTCTAAGAAAATCTCTCCGTCTGTTTTCTGTTAAAGTATTCTCAACCTGCAACAATGATTTACCAATAAATGCACCTTCCATGACTCCTGTTCCCTGATCCTGCGGAGATTCTTCGGCGCATTTCCCTTTTTGGTCAGGCGCCGGTATGCTGTGGGAGCCCCGTGCATTGTAATGTTTGTTTTCCAACGTCCTGATGGTTGTTGAACAATAACAGTAACAATTACTTTAACACTTAACAATACGCTATTTTAAGTTTGTTTACGGATAATCAGTTTTAGGGTTAAGGTTTGAGTTACTAATGTTATCTTTCTTAGTTCAATGGGATCTTTTGTTCTCAGAAGAGAAAGAGAATCAAGAGCAGAAGGATCAAGCAATTGTTTTAAATAGAACAAAATTGTTATGAAACTCGGCCAGTTTCTTAGTTATCGGGTTTTTTTGCCATCTCTTTTGCCCGGGGTGGGGGGTGGGTTTGGTTGGGTGGGTACTCGGGGATAAAAAAGGACAGGGATGACCGTCGGAAGCTCTCGAACTGAAAACTACACGCTTTTTTATAAGAACAATTTTATAAGAACAGCGCGACTCGAATTTGGCCAAAAATTAAGAACAACGCAAGAACGATCCGGTCTGGGATTTGGAATCATTAGACATTAATGCAAAGTTCACTTTTCTTGATAAAATTTTTTTATTTTAATCGCGGCTGTATCGAGCGTTGAAATACTCTAAAAGCTGAGATCGATTGAATTTTCTATTGCGGTTTATTCGGCGGCTAGATGATCACAAACTGTTTGGTAAATTCATTTTGCAATGCTTCAGGAGTCATTTCTTACTGTTGTTGTTACTATTTGAACCCCGGCAACTTGAATTGCTAAAGGAAATTGAAATAACTTCGAGTTATCGGGGTTTTGAGTTAATATTGGGGTTTGAACAACAAGACCAGAAACACTCGATTAAAATGGGTTTTTACTTGAACATGTTTTGTCAGTGAAAGAGCATAAACC
>JAOBRG010203318.1:3359-16825 GCA_027574985.1 Umimayanthus nakama | reverse complement strand
AAACCAAAAAAAATCATGAAATTCACAAGCACCATAAAACATTTGCTCTTCGGAATGTTTTGCGCTAAACCTCGCTTTAAAATCGGTTGAAAAATCTATTTTCAAATCGACTTCCAGCTATCGATGATAAAATACAAAGCAAAGTACCTGAAAGGAAGTAAACATGGCTTTGAGTTAGCGGGGTTTCGAGTTATCGGGGTTCGAGTTATAGGGCTTAAAATTACAGTAAACCTTTGAAGCAAATCCAAGGGAAAACAGTTTTGCTTCGAGAAAGCTGGGAGTTCGAGTTACCAAGTGTTCGAGTTACCCAGGTTAAACTATACTTTTAAAAAGAACAAGGCTGAAATTTCCCAAAACGTTAAGAACAAAGAGGCTCGCGGACAAAATGTACTGGTTCTTATTAAAAAAGGTGTGTACCCTAAAAAAACCCTAAGCTATTAAAAGTTGCGCACTCTAAAACATACCCCTAGCCCTGGTCAAAATTAACCTAAAAACAGAAAAAACAGAAGTTTGTTGAGGAAACGTGTTTAAAAGAGCTGTACCCATGATAACTCAAAATTGTATATACCCCAACAAATACCGGTTTCAGTTTTAAATAGATTTCGCTATAGCAACCCCTAAAACACTAAATCGCGATTAACAAAACCTAAAAAATACGACGATCATCCCTATCGTCCGAATTATATAATGGGAGCACCTCCGAAGACCCTACACAAAAGAGTCGCCCTCTACTCTGAGAACGAAAGATCCCATTGGATAAAAGAACAATATAAATAACCAAACCCTTAAGCCTAAAACTGACCAACCGTAAAGAAACACACAATAACTTATTGTTAAAAAGTGTCAGTTATTGTTACTGTTATTGTTTATTGACCAATAGAATACTACGTTCTCAGAGTAGAGCCTTACTGACACAAAACGAAAAAAGGTATTTAAATGCATGTGAACAACTAACCAGTAAAAATATGTGTTGGGTCACGCTTCGTTCAACCCAAGACAAAACAGCTTTGTACATTCCTTTGAAGTTTGTTGAGCTTCACAACTAGTAATTGTTCTATCAGCTATGATTACGAACATCATGGGTTTGGGCCGGTTTGGGCCGTTGTGATATATTACGTCAAGATCAGTCACAAATGCCATTTCTTAAACATGAACTATACGATCACTTACACAGATCAATTGTTTTGAGATACACGCATTTTTTAATAAGAACCAGTAACTTTCCGCTCAACCTGGGCTGTTCTTAAATTTCTAGCGATTTCAGCCTCGAGTTGTCCTTCATTTGTTCTTATTTTCTGCCGGTAATTCCACTCGGAACAATGAAACGACGATAAGATATATATGTTTACTATTATTTCATACTGCTGTACTGATGCGAAAAAGTTTAATGACACTGTCTTATATATTGTCCGCAAACGTCAAGAGCTTGCTTACCACTCGTCAAGCGCTCAATGACCCAGCTAGTTTTAGAAGTACATTTCATTCTGTGTACAAGAATTAAATAAACTTTCGTAAACTTTTTTGGTCAAAATTTCAACCTGGTGATTGTTCTTAGCTTGCTCTTAATTTTTGGGCAAAGCTCAGCCTGGGTGTTCTTATAAAAAAACGTTTAGCTGAATGCATTCTGCGTTCGTCACACTTCTTTTTGATATTCAATCGTGTGCTCAGGAAATGACAAAACCTACCAGCGCGGGGACCTGGGTCCATATGGCACCACATTCAAGGTGGTTCCTATGTACACAGACAAGAAGGGCAACTATCAGGGCTGCTGGCACCTGCGAGGTACAAAACACCATCCCATAATTCCTCAGCCAGCAGTTCCAAACATGACAGATTTTAAGGTACGTGATGAAAATCTGTTTTGTAAGAAACAAACCATCTAATTAGAAATGATTTTACAAGTTTCACGTTTTACCCCCGGAGTGGCCTAATGGATCAATCCCCCAGTTTTTAACTTAATATATTAAAAATTCCATTCTTGAGATTGACTTACGATTTTCCTGCGCTTTAATGGCATCATTTGATGTAAAACACCTTTCCTTTGATAAAAACAAAATGTAGATGTCGCCCCTTTGCCGAATACAAATGTAGTGAACGAGAGAGAGCCTGGCACTACATTTAAGATGACGTCATTCAAAAACTGAGCTCAACATGTAGTCAATCCAAACCTGAATAGGTTAGCGTCCGAAATGTCGATTTTTAACTCAGTAATGAAGTTTTTAATATTTGAGACTAAAAGTGCTTTCCCGCCAAGGTTGCACCTTATCACAGCCAATCTAGGCATGTCCGGATTATGCTCGTAAAATTTTGAAAAGTTGCTACCTAGAATGCTAAAAACATGCCAATAATTTAAAAAGTTACTACCTAAACTTCAAAAGCTTTCACAATCTAAGTTTTAAACAAAAGTTTATTAAAAGCTTTGTAATTTTTGCTTCTTGATGGTTACTCATATTTAAAACCAATTTCTTGAAGGTTACAATAAGCCGTCGTTGCACAATTGTCGATATGGGCGTAGATAAGTGTAGATAGCGCTAATATTTTTCAAAAGTGTTTCATTCAATTAGGGCGGATGGCTCAACATTCAATCGAATGAAACTTACTGCCTTCCTTTAGAATTCATTTATTACCTTTTGAGCGAGCGTCTCATGAGCGTATTAAGACAATAAGGATCAATAATATTACACATACTGTTGCAACACTGAAAGCTTTCTTGACAGAAAAAGGGCAAGTACATTTCGGTACCTCGACAAAAGTATAATGTGATGATTAAGTGCAAGATGTCAAACTCTCGTCTTTAAGGCCAAGTGCCATTGAATTGCTATTTAATTAGCTGTGATCCTCACCAGATTCCTATCGATATTAACTTTACTATAAAGTCACTGTACATATCAGAACATCAAGAGGACACGAATAAAGTATTGTTGTTGATTGATTCATCTACTGTTGGCGATCAGTTCAACACAACATGATCTAGTTAAAAGTTTTGTTGTATGACATTTTAAGCTTTAAAGGTAAGACTTTACAAAACGCCTTAAAGGTATACTGCTAAAACATTAGTAAAATCTTCCCTCCTGATCTCCCACCCATCCCCCCCGCCACCCCCGTGACACACACACACACACACATACACCGGCAGGCACGGTATTCCCTTGTATGTACTGCCTGCATATAAGGATAGGCAATAAAACATCAAAACAAGGAAATAGAGGTTTCCTACCAAGCTGTTAACATTTGCCTGCGTGAGTTTATACTATAAACATGTGGTCTGGCCAAAAATTGCTAAAAGCTGCTCAAAGATTACTCAGAAGCGCAAAACTTGCTCGATGTTGCTAAAACTGAAAAAATTGCTTTGAACGCCAAAAATTTGTAAAAAAAAGGTCCCCTGCATAACTGGGACGAGCCTATATCCATCTTGCCTTTGCCTTCCTCCCATCGGGCTGACTTCAACTCCCACGCCCTCCTCCCCAAATTCCCTACGCCCGACCGTCCTTACGTTCATTTTTCCTAGTGTAGTTCGACTCAAAGGAAGTATACATGGGTACATCAACCACGAAGTGGGATTTTCGTTACATGGCGTACGGATTACTCAACACGCACAGTATCTGGACGACGCGCACTGATCCCGCGCATCCCGTGCGGTACGAGATGAAGGGATATGACAGCCTGCTGGCCTCGTATTATGATCACTATATCTTGGAGTACATCTCGTTTGAGGAGTGGAAACCAGACTTGTCGGTGTTTGAGCTTCCGAAGGGTCAGTGGTCCATCGTTGTATTTGACGATGCGGTAGTTTTGTTTAGTTTGATTGTAAAACTTTGCAGATTTTTATTATTAACTGCGACAAAATTTATACACTTATTCTTATCGTTATAATTACTATCATATTTGTTATTACTAATACTAATAGTAATAATAATAATAATAATAAAAATAGTAATAGTAAAAAGAAGAAGAAGAAGAAGAAGAGAAAGACAAAGAAGAATACGATTAGGATTAGGATTATGACTATGAATAAGATTAGGATTAATGTTATGACTACTGTTATGTTAATTATTACGATAATGATTAGGATTATGTAGTTTTGCCCAAATGATTCAATGATGATTCGGCTTATTGCCTTCTTCAGGAGTATCTATATAGCCGACATATCTCTGTTATTGAAATATTATACTTATTAAGTTCAATTTTGACTGAATTACACTTTACTCTTTAGTAAATGACCAGTGCAAAAGTTTGCAAAGCTCTGAAGTTTGCGTAGGCGCATTGGTTTATGACAGTTTTAGATTTTGAGAACCTTTTATTCTTCTTGTTGCATTAGCTTTCGCGAGATTTTACGAATTGCGAGAAAGCTGCAAAAACCTGAAACATTAGGAACCAGAGATACAAGGTCATATCTTAAAAAACCCTAAAAACCTCGAAACGAATGAAAGCCCAGAAGAAGCACATCTCTTAAGCTTACAAAAGTAAGAGCAAAATAAAGCCTATCTCAAAAGAAGCTCAACCGCTTCTTTTAAGGATAGGAACAACTTAGGGTTTTTTTTTTCTAGTATTATTTGACATTTAATTGTAGTTCGTGATTGAAAAAATTGTTCTGTAGTCTTGCGCAGTGTTTTATAGTTGTCAGTTTCAATATTTGCGGCATTCATCTTGAAAATAAGCCCACCTTTTGAGTTTGCAAAAGTATTCTCGAAAATAGCGTTTCTAAAAAAGAAGCCCAATCCGAACAGAAGCCCATCCAAGGTTCTCAAAAGAAAAATAGCGATGAGAAACTTTTCAAGATTTTGTGGTATTCTGTGATTTAAGGTGTTGTTTCCTGCTCTAGAATGTATTGAATAACCCTTCGCCACTACTATTTTCTCACACAGATCAGTGGTGTTACAACTGGTCACGCACGCTGGACACTCACCTTGTCACGAACCCAATGCAGGAATTCATGTCATATGGTGACGAGGACATCGGGATGGATGATATGTACACGTCTTACAAGGATTATCACAACAAGAATTACGACTCGCACCACGAGCACATGAGAAGAAAGCACATATTCAGACATAGTATGAGGTGAGAACCTATGTGCCGGTCTGCAAAATCCTGGGGGGGGGGGGTTGCGACGGGGCGGGGTGGGGAGGTGATGGAAGCGCTTTGTATTTAAGATCTGAAGACAGTAGATTTTAGAAAAGAAAAATGCTATAGTTTTGTTTGGCCAAAACAGTCTGGGCAGATTCAAGATTTGGTGACGGGGGGATCGAGCAAAGCTCCGCCTACGTTGTTTGATTTTTATTGTTGTCTTTTTCTTTTCCTTCTTTTTTCTTTTTTCCACAAGAAAAGCTAAGGTTTGGGGGGAGGGTTCCACTTGAACTATCCGAAACCCCCTGAATCCACCCCAGATTGTCTTGCTTTACGTTTTAAGGTTAAAACATCCATATCCTTGCCAGCAGTCCTTTTAACTGACTGATCCTGGGATAAATAATAAACGTATTATCAAGAAAGTTTTAACTGTGCTTTTTTCATGGCTGAAAGCTGAAGAAACCTGTGGTGTTTACTCAACAGAAGATCGATTTTTCAGGTATATTCGCTCGATAAACAGAAAACATCTCAACTTCAAGCTAGCCCCAAATCACATGGCGGACATGAGAGAATCCGAATGGGACAGACACAAAGGTAAGCTGATGGACACTGTGAAACCAAAATGATCAGTTTCTGAAAAAATTACAAACTCGAGGTCGATCATTTTTATCTTCTTGTTTTCATGTATTTAAAGAAAATTGTTGCCTTGGTAAATACTAGCCCATCATTAGCTCAACATTACCGCACTGATTTATTGTTTCCTCAGGTCAAGAAGAAGAGACGACTACAAACCACACTGGCAGTGTTCTCCTTCAAGCTCACCACGAGAAGAAGTACAGCAACATGTCACAAATATTGAAGTCGGTTGACGTGCCGGACGAGTTGGACTGGAGAGATTACGGTACACAAAAACTTATGCATAAATACTTTTACACTTGTCGATCAGTTTTTTAAACTAAAACTCTCCGTGACAAATGTAAAGACACCATTTCAACCGTAGAAGCCTCGAGAGGAGGTTCAAACCCCCCTTCCTCGGTTTTTCTGACTTTAAGTTTTTATTCCTAAACCATATCGTCAGCAACTTTCGAACAACTGTTCTTTGTTTGTTAACACATCTTTTGACACAAATTTAGTGACGTCAAAGCGGATGGCGTAACCATAATGAATCACGCAGTTTTTGTGTTGACTGGGGAATTTCAACTGTTAGCTGAAACATGACTAAACACAGACAACTTTGCACTGAATTCGAACATTTTGTGTAGACTTCAATTGCTAGATGCTCCTTTCTTGACATTTTGAGATACTATAATTCAATTTTGAACAAAGTTTGAAAACTTGAAAATTTTCAAGATGGCGGCCACTTGTTACGTCATCATTATGCAACTCTAGTTGCCATGACAACAAATTAAACACCACAAGTTTTCGCTTAACTGAAAGTACGAACAAATGGATCTTGTTGTATGTAACATATATTATGCAAATCGGATGAACTGTGTCGAAAATAGACGGGGTATGGGGAGGTCCGATTGATCCCCCACCCTTTCAAGGGTATTTGCAACTTTTTTTTTTGAGGCCTCTAGGGTTAATTGAAACACTATAAAGTAGACGTTTCCAATCGACACAATGGTCTTTAGGCTGATCCTTTTGTACTGCCTTTCGTGATTCTTGAATTGCTTGAGAGTTAAAATTAACTCTGAAATTAAAAATGTGGGTTGGGCAACGGTGACAGCCTAGCACGCAACTTGTTGATTACTAAATCAGAGTCTTTCTTTTTCGCTCAAAGGATAATGGGAGCGAATCGTGCTCCTCATGACCCCTCACATGAAAGCCTTGTCAATCAGTCTAGATTCTAAGAAACGTGCAGACATCCGCTTTAAACCATAGTAACAGGAGATGAGTAAGTCCCTAGATGAGTTTGATTTTTTTAACAATTTAACTTCATTGAATGCGACAAGTTAACATGAAGTAAAATGCTGTTGTTGTACCGGTGTTTATCATTATTACATGAAAAAGACACTTTGCGCGTTCTGATTGGTTGCTGGGCGGTCTGAATTTCCTTAGAAACTAATGGGGCATTAAAGATTATCATAGAACGACCTCTGGTGCGCAGAACTGGATGTGCAAAGTACAGTAAACCTGCTTGCACGTTGTTACTGTCGCTTTAGAAAAAATGCTATACAATTTAAACTACTCGTGAGTCTCGAGTATATCCAACTTCAGCCTTGACGCAAGGATACAGCAAAACTTTAGTTTGATATTCCCTGTATACACATCACTCTCGGTTAATAAATACCAGTGGTTATCAAAGTAGAACCCCGGCATCTACCCATCTACCTCTCCTATCGCTCAGCCAACACAGCAGGGCCACAGTTTGATATTTACCGTACAGATCTCACTCTTGTTTTTAAATAAGTACTTAGTGGTAACAGCAAGGCCTCTGTTTGATATTTTCCGTGCAGACCTCACTCTCGGTTAATAAGTACTTAGTGGTAACAGCAAGGCCTCAGTTTGATATTTCCCGTACAGACCTCTCTCTCGGTTAATGAGTACTTATAATTAGTGGTTACAGTTTGACATTCCCGTACAGACCTCACACCTGATTCACAGCACTTTTCTGTGTTTCATGTTCCTGCACTAGGCGCGGTCACCTCGGTGCGCGGTCAGGGGATCTGCGGCTCGTGTTACGCAATCGCGGCGTGCGGTGCAGTTGAAGGCGCCTACTTCATGCGGGTAAGAATGGACTTTTTTTATTCCCTTGAGCTTGCTTCGATAAGGAAAGGCAACAATCTTGTTAATCTGTCTCACAAAGTGTAAGAACGCATAGAAACAGGTGTGTGTCAGTTAGAGGTGTCACCTACTTCGTTTTCAGTGGCGTCGAATTTAATAGTAGTGTATCGGGTAGCGGCGATGCAGAAAGCACGGAACAATAGGTTTATACAAAGTTTGCACATGTAAATGCGCAAAGTTTACAACCTGGCAACGGTTGAGGAAGAAAATTCAGTCTAGCCTCGTCCCCAGTCACCCTTCATCGACTGGCTCCGTTGGCCTGGTCGCTAAGCTCTTCATTCAAAGTGGCGGACGGCGAACCTTTGCGAAAGTAGCACCCAGATTGCGCACCGCATAGATCGAGCTAAAGCGTTAGGCACGGGACGAGTAATAACAGGCAACACTTTCGGCGTTTTGTAGAGAATGCGAACGTCGAGGAAATTTACTCCGTTATTATTGCGGCTTTTTAAATGTCGGCTGCAGTTTGTGTCATTTGAATTCTTTACCGCGATTTAAGAACAAAAATGTTTGGGAGAAATGCAAACAAAACAGAACACAAGAAAGTCTATTTTCAGGAGCTGTTATCCAAGCCGTTGCCATCTCTGAAATATTTAAATACTTAAATAAAGTTCCCCTAATTTAGCAGCGGTAGTGTTAAAGGTGTGGTCAGGAAACTACGGTCGCTAAAATGGCAACGACTTGGATGACGGCTCCTGAAAATCTCAGTTGTTAAGTTCTCTGATGATACTTCCTGGGAAACACCACTTCCTCAGAAACTCTTTTAGTTTACCTCGTGCCTTTGATACCTTCACTGAGCTGTTTCGATACTCCTTCCATAAACATTGCTTAGTGGACGAGTGCTTTGTAGTTAATGTTTTTTATAACTTCAGACTCTGGAGTTATCGAACAAGACGTGGAAGCACTCACAGTTTAGCTTACTTTTTTACCTGTATATTTGTTAATCATAAGAAATGATTCAGATCATATCTTACCCCGCGTATGACGTTGTGTTATGTTACGTTTCCATCGCCTGGCAAAATTTGCACTTACGAAAGTATTTTCAAATTTAGCTTCGAATCTTGTGCTTTCCTTTCCTGGAAATGCCTACCACAGTACTCCTTAAATGACATAAGCGATAATGCTAATCCATTCACAGACAGGGACGCTGCCTGAACTCTCGGCCCAGCAAGTGATAGACTGCTCCTGGGGGTCTGGTAACCATGGCTGTCGAGGAGGTTATTACACCAAGGCACTCAGCTGGATATACCTTCACGGAGTGGCGACTGCCAAGAGCTACGGGCAATATCTAGGACAGGTCAGTCTTGGTCAGTCACTAATTAATATCATTACTAACTGTTTCAGGCAATGTCGTATGGGGCATACGGCACTATTTCGCATTTTCCCTGTAGGGGTGCGCATGCATGTACTCTACAAAGTAGTATTGTAGCCTTTCAAAGAGGTTTCAAAATGTTAAGTGACGTTATAATTGAGATTGGTCATTAAGAAAAAGAAGAAGAGATCTACCCAACTTTTCTGTAGAAATTAGTTTAGAAAGCATGCAAAACGGGTAGCTTACAACTTTTCCTATGAAATACTGGTTAAATCAAGTTCTAACTTGCAGTGTTCTAGAAACGATTCGTGTATCAGCTATCGAGTTACCAATGCACTAAGGAAAAACAGGAAAGCTCTTGAGAAGCTAGAAAAGCACTCAAACGATTCCCTCTCGTGTTATCCGTGCTACTAACTCGCTTTCGAGGCAATTCTCTTGTTGTAGAATGAGTAAACAAGTCAAACATAGACAAAAGTATAACCACAAATGTGTTTCAGATGGAAGATATATTGGAAAGCATGTGCTTGCGCACTGGAGCGAGGCTCCCAAGTAAACACCACAACGAGGCACTATCTATAGTTCTCACAACATGATTGCTCAACAATAAAAAACAGTTTATAAAGTTGGGAGATAGTTTATCTAGTAGATTGATAACATTTGAACACATTTTTAAACTCTGACAAACTCTGTCAGTTGCATAGAAACTAATGTAATCTGGATGTGCACATGTGTACATGGCAGGGGAGGGTGGGCAAAAGCTCTTTACAAACTAGAAACGGAATAATTGCGAAGATTGGGGATTACAGACTAGCAATTGTATTTCGAGGGGGTGGGGTGGGTAGTGGAAGAATGATTTTCATGCAAACTTCTGTTGCCGATCAACCTTCGGCTGAATTCTAATGTTTTCCTTAGTTTTCCGATTTATATATTTTTTATGTTTTTAAAAAGAAATTTTCCGAAACTTCTATCCAGGTCACGAAAAAAAGAAATCAAGCAAAGACAAAACATAAAAGAAAAAAAGAAACAGGATGAGGGTCTGGCGAACAGACTCGATCGTAGCAACGGCGGACCAGCCCAAAAAAGCCAAAACGATCCGTCTATAAAAGTGAACAATACAACCCTCTAATAGTTTAACTAAATACACTTCAATTTTGAAACTTGTAGCGGGTTTCAAATTGTAACAATTGTGTCAATTCATCCATATCAGGAAGGAACTTGTCACTTTGACGGGACGCACCGCGGAGCCATGATTGACGCTTTTGCACATGTTCCAAAAAATAACAACACTGCCCTCAAAATCGCAGTCGCTAAGTACGGGCCAGCAGCGGTATCCATTAACGTCAACCCGCTGTCACTCAAGTTCTACAGCTGGGGAATCTACGATGATCCAGAATGTGGTAAGATTTAAGAATCCCCTGGAGGAGATACTTAGGTCGGCGCTTGAACTCGCATCCATCCTGAGCCACCGCCAGTAACGAGACACGTGTTCAAAAGTTTGGATGTCTAATAAGAGCTTATTAGAGAGACAAATTCAGACAAAATAAGAGATCGAATCCAAAAAATGCAAATTTAAATTTTGTTTTGTATTATTCTTTGTTCGATGAGTTACCAGTTTTAACGACAATGAACAGCGTTGATCATTTGTTAGTAGTGTGCGCGCGGGGCAGGGGATTGTTGCCGTTCCGCTTTCAGTGCATTTGTACGGACACTGAGTTGCACGTTTCCTATTCCTTCTAACCCTCGCTTTTCGACCCTTATCCTCTTCGTCCCTCCACTAATGTCGCTGTGATCATTCTCATCAGATAACAGCTCCACTCAGCACTCCATGCTTGTTGTCGGGTACGGCCAGGAAAAGGGGATTCCTTATTGGTTGGTGAAAAACTCGTGGTCAACTTCGTGGGGTATCGACGGCTTCATCAAAATCGCCTGGAAAAACAACACATGCGGTGTTACGAACAAACCCGTGGTTGCTCTCATGCATCACACCAGCTTCCACTTCCCTGTTAAGGAGAAAATCAAATACGTGAATCCCAGCGACCCCGACTCAATGGGACGGAAAATCCCGGCGCAGCCCCGACCACGTTCCCATGGCAACAAACGTGACACCCTTCCGCACCCCTACCTTCATAACTATGCACAAGTTACACCAGCTGGAAAGAACAAAGATAAAGCAGGAAGGAAAACAGAGAGAAAAGAGATTACTCCTTTGCAGAATAAAGTAAACTTGACGCCAAAGAGATCAGTTTCAAGACCGGATATCGCCGCCCGACACAAGTTTCTCAGTAAGATACAGAGGCACCAAAGAACGTTAGTCACATCCAGAAGCAGGCTGAAAAACAGCGGAAGTAAACGATCACAGGTTTTGAGAACTGCAAGAAAACCAAATAACAAATTCAAAGACAGTGCAAATGTGGTATCGGCTCGGAGAAAACGAAAGAGTTTGGTAAAAACAAACAAACTGATTTTGCAATTTTTAGCAGGAAACAACAACTAGCAGGCTTGATATGGTTTTCATTCGCTGACTACAAACCCTTTTTATGTGAAACTACTTCTCCTGCTTACCACTGAGTATAATTTCTGAATGGCCTATTTGTTGTAAAAATAAAGTAAAAGCATCTATTTTTTCTTTCCTGAGTGGAAGTTTTTCAAATAAAAAAACCCAACTGCACCGAAACACAATAGAATGGAGTAAATACCGTCTTGTTTCGAGTAGTTAAATGTCTTCCTCACACCTTATGCATGTAATGGTTCATTAACGTCTTTTTCTTTTTCTTTTTGGATGAGAGAAATAATTGAGTAAGATTTATCTCGTCCAAAAATAAGAAGAAAAAAAGACGTCAATGAACCCTTGATGCATGACATCTCTATGGTAAATCTGAAAAACCGTGGAGAATGGGCCCTTTGATCTTATTTATATAACTATCTATTGGATTTTGTAATCTGAATACGTTAACTTCTTCTCGGGCAGTGTATTATAACTACTAAAGAAGGTTGTTATGATAGTTGACCGTAGGGACATAAACTCAAACAAAAGTTTCAACTGGTACCAGAGAAATACTTAAATACAATTCTATATATGAATCCGTCTAAATTTTGATGAGCATACTTTGAGCGCGATCACGTTTTTGCCTCTTGCCCCCTTCCTTTAAACATATTAGGTAGAAATAAATCCTATCTAGCCTGGGCTATTTAAGCACTCACAACCAGTGGGGTTTTTTTGACAGGGGGGGGGGTGGTGAACAGAACTGCGATAGTAACAAGAGGGTCATCACATTTGTTTCACAAAATACGCTAAATTGGGCGTTTTTCCCGAAGGGCGCCTGGCGAGGGTTAAATTCCGGTTAATCTTATCCTGACTGTCAATTTAGTTGTACAATATATTCGTCAGGCAGCAATGAAACCTCGGAACTGGATGGAAAGAGTGGTTAGAACTTTGAACAAGTTTGACACTGGTCAAGTCGCTGCCGTCACTGTAGTTTGTGTGTTGAAAAAAACACCTGCTATGAAAACTTTTGGGTTTTATGGATTTGATTTTGTTACATTAAAGGCAGTATCGCCGGTTTTTGCCAGTGATTTCGAACTGAACAAAGTAATGTATGGCCGATAACAAGACAAAAACTGTCATAAAGTCTTCTATAAAACTGTACTTGTTTCTCGGGGTTGAAAGTACTGATCCCATAAAAGACTCAATTTGATGTGGGTCAATGGAACTGTTTTCCACCTAGAATGGCAAAATTTAAAAAGTAAGTCAAGGGGATGATGAAATTTTGATTTGTTCACTGCAGTAGAAGTGCCGTTTACAGTTGATTTAGTTCTTATTTACACTACTTTACATTATATTTCTTCACCATGAACAGGTGCGAAACGCAATCCGAGGTAATCAAATTTTCTCAATACTTCCCGAGGACCTGTCCCAGGACCACTTTGGAAGTTTGCCCTTTTACGGTACTGCTCATGCGCACTCACCCACCGCACAAAAAATTGTGGTTACGCACAGAAAAACCACTAAAGGTAAAAGAAAATTTCACTGCGTTGCTATGGTAACACGGATCTCGATAAGACAGCTTTCATCATCTCTCACAAATGCGGCGTCTTTCTATTTTCGTGTTGAAACTTGGGGGTGTGACTCCTAGAAGGAGCCCTTCATAACCAGAAATCCATTTCCTAACCTAGATAATTTTTCGAGGACACAATTAGTGTTTCATTTCATTTTGAGGTCTATGAAAACAGACGCAACATTGTTGGCCAACAGTACGCAACAATGTTGTGACTTGTTGCGTCCGTTTGCATGGGGCCTTAGGAG
>JAOBRG010203207.1:7225-17455 GCA_027574985.1 Umimayanthus nakama | reverse complement strand
CCCCTCCGCCCCCACCCTCTCCTTTCCCTACCTGCTCAAGCGAGAGGAGAGTAAGTAAAGACCACTGAAGAAAAATGAAAGACGGGTTAAATTGCTTGGTACATGTCACTAATGCGAAGTAGCGAGGTGAAAGTCTATCGGCTAGGTCCGACACTAAAGGGAATGATTAATAGTTTTAAAAACCAAAAAAAAAACAAAGTTCAATTTTAACAGTGTAAATAACATAGTTTTTATGACCACAGAAATATATTCCATATCAAATTTCTTTTCGGTATTTGATTGGAACAATAGCTAATAGTTATGAGCTTATAACCATAAATTATTACTAGTATGGAAAAAAACTGTTTCCAAAACAAATATTGTGTTTCTTAGAACTGGAAGGAAACTTTCAAATCTTCCCATTTTACACTTATGTCAGTTGGTTTACGTTAAACACTGCCGTTTTTACACCGAAATGGTATTCAAAAAAACAAAAATTCCGCCTACATCTGTTTGATATGAAATAGTTCACCTATCTCTTCATACCCAGCGTGTGTTCGTATAATGTTAACAGACTATTCCAACCCAATAATTTGTTTTTACAGATACTGTAACAGGCCCGGCGGAAGCAGATCAGAATTGATCCGGCTAAAAGGGATCGATCGATTCCCCGAAAAATTTTTATGTTTTGCTTCTCTAAAGTGCACATTTGGTGCGTTCTCAGAGAGAACTAACAAAAAATTAACCAAACCTTACGGTGAAAATTTCATGTATTTTCCAGGAGACTGACTTTTATTCAGTAACCTTTGCATATATTCACATACATGATATTTTCAAACATAAATTGCAGTTCTCATTTCGCTGTTTTTAAAAACCCGTGTTTGTAACACTCATACGTTGCAACCTAAATTAAAATATCTAATTTCTCCATCAAATTGCCTGTACTCGGAACTAAAAATGAAGTATTCATGTTCGACTGGAAAAGTTTAAAAAATGATTCTGCAAATTCCGAACCCGACTTGAAGTTCAGACTGCAAATGCAATTACCTTTTGTTTTTGCTTTCTGTCGCTGACAAAATATAAAAATTTCAATATCGCGTGTCGCTTTCCCAAGTGCGTAGGCTGAATGCCGCTCTCGCAGTTTGTTCCTATTTTTTTAGAAGATGTCGTAATATTGTATACAGTTTTGGTTTTAAAAGTTTTTCAAATTGTTTTTAATTTAAAAAAGATGTGATCAAGTTCAAAAGTTGTTCTAGCCATGGACCAACAAGACCGGTTTCGCCGGGCCTGTGTTGACCTGTATGAGCATAACTAAATACTTAATTTTTTAAGCAAGTTGATTTGTACAATGTAGCAGTTTGTTTCACTTGCAATGCTAATAAGATGAACTATTGTAAGTGTTAGTATGTAGTAAAAAAATGGAGATTGGTCCACACTTGTTGTTTTACGCTGGTGGGAAATAGATTTTCGAAGGACCTGAAGTAAAGGACAGATTTAAAGCCATCGGGGCTGTATCTCTTGCAGTTGTCCGAGCGGCACTTTTAGTTGCACATTCGTCATCTCTGTTCGATAGTTCTCCCATGGTGAAGAGGTTAGTAGAAGACTCCTTACACTTAGCTTTATGATCCTGAAAAATCAGCAGTATTGAAAAAGTAAGTATCAGTCAAACTAACAGTTACAATTCTAACAGTACTACACGGTAGTACTCAGCCAGTACCAGGTATTGGGAGCCAGACCTAGAAGAGACCAGGTGCTCTGTCTAAGTATCATGAAAATAGGTACCAAATAATGATGTGTTATGACAAGTGCTGAGCTTGCAAGTCGAGAATAACAAATGCACTCCTTTTTCAGTTTTTCACTGACCTAGAACATGAAGCTCTGAAACAATTAAAGCGAAATCGGCAGTACCTACTGTGCAAAAAAGGATATTTCGTTTGACTGTTAATGAGTAACGACATCGTTAATAGATAATGCAAAATAGATTATGCCAATTCAAGTTTGAGCGTAACAAAAAACCTGACCTCTATGAAAAACTTCGCTTTGTTTTCTTGTTTACTATTGTATCCCTATGTATTACCATATTTTATCAATTTTTAAAGATTTTTTAAACAAACATTTTTTTAATCTTAGAGGACGACCAAATGCAAACATGACATGGAATGACTCTAATTCAATAATATCATTTTTAGCTGAGACTTGGTTATTGTCTCAGGGGCCTCGTTGAGGTGGGGGACCCCAGGAAGGTGAGTTTAAAAAACTAGCCCGGCTTTACACGCAATCTTGAAGACTCGCTCCGTGCTGACAGGGTTATTCGCCTTGGTGGGGTACCCCACTTTTCATGTAATTAAATGTGAAAAAGGGACTTTATATGACTACCTTGGATCCCCCACCTCCATGTAAACAGGCCCTAAGTTTTTGTGTGTAATAATTTGGAAAACCTTGGAAAACCTTGGGTGGGAGAAGAAGGTTTAACTGACCCCTAGTTATCTGTTTAGGCTGCGATTTATGCGCTGTCTAATCAAGTTTCCTAATTATAATGTTTCTGTGACATACATGAACAAGCAGAGACGAAACAATGCACCGTGAATTGATGTTTGCAAATTTTAAAAATTTCTCAATTGTCTCAATTGAACTAGATTATGTAAAACAGAACTAACATACATTTGTCATGTTAATTGAACTAAGAACTAATTGAAACAGTCGAATGAAACAAAAGTACAAGGGACACATGCTTCCCATGTAGTTTTGACGTTTGTTCCAGTTTTGTGTAAAACGGTTTCTAAACACTTTTGTCAGGCTCTCAAAGCAAGAAACCATACCTGAATTCTAGTTTCACCATCTTCACACACTATGGCAGCGTCGTTTTGTTGCCGCATACAAAAGTATGAGTTCAAATGACATTTTCTCTCCTGCCTTTTTATTTTAGTAGAAGTAATTTTCGTGTAATGTCGTCGTTGCTGGCAATGCCGGTAGCAATCGGCACAAATGTCTTCAAAGGAAATTACTGTGTCAAAATTAAAAAATATACATCAGTTATATGGTTTGTTAATGAAACTGGTAATAGATTTATTTTATTCAATATAACACAACACATTTTAGTACAAATTTACATTTCTTAGACAAGAATGATCGAAAGCAATTTTACAAGGTTGGCTTACCACAAAATTATAAGTCAATAAGATACTATTACTAGCATGTATTTAGTAGTCCCCCTCCTTGTTCTCTCATCAAAGAGTTAATGGAAGCAGGTTTTATTGTAACACATTGTTTAGTAGTACATGTATGTATTTAGTAGCCTCCTTTTAGTTATAACTCATAGACATTTTGTAGTAGTAGGTATTTGGTAGTCTTATCTTTAAAATTTATTTCAGCATAGTTTTACTAGTAAAATTTGTAATCTAATCTTACCAGGCGAAGAGCCACTGTGGTGGAAGAGTTGGTGATAAACCTATACTTTTATAATTATTATTATTATTACTATTATTACTATCATTATTATTATTATTATTATTATTATTATTATTATTCAATACAAGGGGCTACATAAGGCAATTGACTCGTTTACGTTATTGAGTAAAGGTTATAGGAGGAGAAACAAAATATAACAAAACATATGAATGTTTATCAAAACTAATAACAAAATCTGAAGTCTGTAAAGAGTATCAAGGTATAATAAGAAAAGCAATGTATAGTATTCAGCAGATGTTATACACTATTGATTTGTAAGATTTCAAAAAAATATTTTAGTGTTTTTTTTAAAAAAACTTCTACACACATTTGCACCAGTATCTGAAATGAAATTTAGTTTTCCATAGTTACTTCTTATTCGGGGGAGAAAAATAAGATAGTTATGCTGGTAACATAATTGCACATTTGGTTTACTTTAAAAAAACAAAAGTCATAAAAGCTTAGAATCATGCAGTCGATCAGTTTGTGATGTTGGAAATGGACACTTGTCTTAGCAGTTCCGCATACTATACACTCAAGATTGCGTTAAATTCTCTTCCAAGCAAAAACATTGAGTGATAAGTTAGCAAAAAAAATAAGTCTTGGAACCCAACTTTGCAAAACGACATAGGAAGTTAAAGTACTGTTGTTGAAGAGACGAAAAACAGCAGAAGCACAAGATGGACCCAAGAGTTTCAAAATCAAACATACTACTTCAGTAGTTCAGAACAATAGTCTACAGAGTATCGATGCCTTACCACGAAGTTACAAAACTCACAATATGAATTACAATACTAATAAAGGTGAAGGAATACTTATATTGAGGTAGGGTGTTGCAAAAGGTGTTGTTTTGTTAAACGAACACATAATGACTACTCTTTGTAAAAGCAGTATAGTATTTCGAGTCGTTAATACGAGCACTAAGTACACGGTGTATGCTCGCTGACTCAGAAAAAAGTTTTTGACTGTAGGTTTAATCGAGGTTAAGACGGTTGCTGTAAAAATGTTGCTGCTTTTTTATACGCACCTCTATAAAACCTTAAATTTCTATATAGATTTTTGAGTAAACCAGGAGTAAGTAATGCTGTATTTCTGTAATGGTTGATATCCAGACGAGTTGTCTTTAGTCGCAAAATCTTTGCAATGTTTTCTTAACTCAACATTCCAAACAGATAAATACAATAGCTGTTAACTTAACATGTTTACACCATGTTCATGTTTTAGCAATTACCTGGCTCTTTAGACGCTTCCACTGTCTTTGCTACAGAAGCTCTTTTCGAATCAATTGATTCATAAGTGTTCTTGCCCAAAATTGCTTCAATGGAGAAGGAGAAGGGAGGCAGGATTGGCTCTGAGTTCGTGCTTGAACTACGAAACTGCAAGTTGTTCCTGCTTGTGCTGTTATCACTAGAGAGTTTTGAAAGCTCCGGCTTAATTATTCCCAACTCCAACGTATTTGGTTGCAACGGTAATCGTTTTGCAAAATTTTCCTTGGCGTCATCAATGGTTTTGCACTTGACCAGTCGACTTATGGAACTAATAGAAGGTACATTATTTTTATTGCATACTTTCTTCTCTACTTGACGTTCCTTTAGCTCTGAGGAGAAAGTTTCATGGTGTCCAGCTCTGTATTGATGAAGCTTAACCTCACTGTTGGAGGCGAGTAGTGCCCTTCCAATATTCTTGTTTCCTGGATCAATTGAACCCGTTTTATTGTACTTCGAAAGGAGCTTGCTGATGCAGCCATGAGTTATCTTCAACTGTCGGCTGATCTCACAAGGCTTTACCCCCATCTGGGTAAGCTGAATCACACGAAAACGGACCTCTCTGGGAAGCGGTTTACCATTGACATAAGATCCGCCAAGCTGATTTCTTTTCTCTGACCCTGCTGAACAACAAACAATTACCAAACTAAAAGTCACCTACTACGTATATATAGTGGCTTTCGTTGATAGTATATTTATATGTATGTCCATAATTTCAACGAGTTTAAACTTATTGTGTCTTGTGTAGGCTTTTTGCATTTCAGTACCAATGTTTTGAAGACAAATAAAATTTGGAGAGTATCCCAAAACTCATGAGTCAGAGAGACTCGATTTTTGTACCTAGGACCAGTAGCTACCAGTTTTAAATTAGTTTTTTTTATCTAAGCAGGCTAGATATCAATAAAGATCTCACAATTCTGTTTTTTATATATCTAAATTTATCTGATTAGTCGATTGCAGACTCTCTCTCTCTCTCTCTTTCCCTCATTTTCCCTCGCTCTGCGTATCTCTTTACTAAACAGTTTCCATTGAGGTACATGTTTTTCTGTCTCTCTCCAACCTTGTTTACTTGGTTCGCTGAAATGAAACTCGGTTACGAATGACCCAGTTCTTCGAAATAGCTTTTCTGAAGAGGACTTTGTCTGGGCGGTTTCCGTCATGTCCGCCTTTTGTTCTTTAGCCACTTGAATGGAAAATCTTGGGGGTATGAGGTCAAGTTTAAAGTCAAGCTCGTATATGCAGAGCCTTTGGAACAGTTGTCACAGTTTGAACTTGATCAAAATCACTGTAAAAATGGGGCATTTATAAGTCGAAACGAGAAGGTTACATCATAACCATTACCAACCAGAGAACTTTGCAAGAAATATTTCAGCCTCGCGTTAAATGGTTACGTGATTGATTTGCGTGCTACATTTTACGGTGTCTTTCAATTTTGCTTTTTACGATCAGTTATGATGGAAAATGGTCATTAACTGTAGTGCTATCAGACTTGCTGCCTACATCCGTCCTATCTATTATCTTTTTCTTGAGGAGTTTGTTTTGACATTTTGATATTATAGTTTACAGGAGCAAGAATGGCATACCATTAGAAGATGCAAGAATCTCAGTTGGGAAGGCGAAAACCCCATAAGCATGCTTTTTTCAGTTGCAGTGCTTAAATCAGCTAAAGGCTCGATTATGTCAGTATTTTGTCAGACTGAAAACGAGAGCAACTACAAATAATTTCTGCAAAAAAGCTTCTGTTTTCAAGGATTTTCATCAAACATATACCAATATTGAAGAGTATTGACACATTGTTACAACGTATAATCCCTCTTTAAACCAATTATAGGACCTTTATTGTTAGCCAATTTGGTGGTAGTGACTAAAGATAATGCTCTTTCCAGCTCATCGAGATTTAACCAAAGTGTATTTACAATAAATGAGTCATGCAAGCAACGAGTTTGTTTAACATAGTTGTCAATAGGAAACAAGCATTTTTTATTTTACCCTTAAGCCTCCAATGCGATACAAATGTTTATGGACTTTATTATTACAATAAGAAAGATGATAGAGCACAGTGAAAAAGAGAATTATGTAACAGTCAACTAAAGAATCCCACTTGTTCTAAAATCTAAAAAAACAGTTTGAAGTGTTTTTACTTTCGTCTCAAACAAATAAAAACTGATGGGGATTGTGCAGAAGACTTGAAAAGGGAGCACAGTCCTCATTTGAGGTTGGAGAGAAAGAGAGAGGGAGACACTTTCTCCTATTGGTGTTCCTTATCAGTTAATCCTTGTGATTCACTTCAAAATAAAGCACCAGTAAGCTTGCACTGGTGCGTTGCTTCGATCTAGGTTTGCCAGTCCTTTGAGGTTGTATGGTTGGTTAGTAGACTATGAAGCGATTTAAGATTCTGCAAACGTTTGCTGTGCGAGATCAGGAACGCTGATATTAGATTCGAGCTCCCTTCCTGCATCCAGACCGCCACAAGACACCGGTGGACCAATACAGCCATAAAGCTTCACGCAACCATTGTAGCCAATAACTACGGCCCATTTATTAGAACCAGCTAAGTTTAATTTAAAACAATTTTCTAATCTCAGCTACAACAAGGATGGTTCGCTCTTAGGCATTTGGATCTCTAGCCTTACAGTGTGAATTCTGTGCATCTTGACGTTTAGATTTCTCAACTACATTTGCATTTTTTTCAAGATTTCTACCGTTGTTACATGTAACCTCCATACCTCTAGTACTAGCTTTTCATTAGATAGAGGTAAAGTTTGTCAGCTATTTGGGACAATCCGCAAACGATGGTTTGACGTCATATGTAGAGATGAATTGTACACAAGCGGAACAATAAATATCTCAGGGACAAGTGTCAAAAGTGTTCATATATAACAGACTTTGTCTCTGACGATAAACTATGTTTGTGGTCAGGAATGCTAAGTTGTCACAATGAGTCGGCACATATTTTTGTTTGTGATTCTGTTTTTAATAGCTGTTTACTATTTGCAACAGGATTCCAATGGTTGACTTAACCTAAAAAGCCACCTCTTTTAACGAGAGAGGTACGAAGAAGAAAACTCAGTGTCAGAAAAATTATTTTTCATTTCACTGCTAGAACAACAAATACAACAAGAGCAACAACGTCTAATTTGACATGAAGTATATTTTAACTCATCATTAATGAAGTTTAAACAATGGATTATATAACCCAACAATTAACAGAAGTTGTCTTGACATAGCAAGCCATACTCCATATTTGTCTGAAGGGATATTGAAACCAATAAAAGTATTTTCCGACCTAGATATTTTACCATCTTCGCACTTGAACTTGATGACACTGGCAGTTACAGTCAACGTAAACTTATTAAGGACACGTGGTCTGACATAAGGAAAATTACGTAACCATTAATAGCTTAAGCGGCTTTAAGTAAAATAATTATACGAAAATGAGGATGCAAACTGAAAGTTGTTGACAAAAGCTGTTTTAATCCATGCCGCGCGTTCTTGTTTTAATTTCTTTATCTTTTTTTCTGATTTGAATTTCTTTCAAAGCAGGAAAAAATTTTACAACTAGATTTTGCGTAGACTAAATATACGTATAACCAGACAAAGAAGGGTACTACATCAACACGTTGCCCGCGGGCTTATCATATTCTTAAACACCGATGGCTCAATTTAGAACAAGTTTGTTTCACAAATCTAATAAAAATGAAGAGTTAAGTTTACACTGAACTTTTGAAAGATCGGCTTAGCATGAAGGACAATGCTTACAAAATTCTTCTTCTTTTTTTCAGTTTTCTTTTGTTTTTAAAGCGTTTTCGAGCTGGCAAACTGTGTTGCAAGTGCCTGTTACGCTAGTCTACAAAGTCAAGATCCGGAACCACTTTCGCACGCTACTGAAATCATTTGCCGTCATCGTGCGGCTTAGAGTCGACACACCACACAGTTCCACTTAAATTGCCTTTATTATACAATGTAACTGTATTATTTAAACTAAAAGTTATCACAGATCAGTTAGATGCGTTCGATAATCTTTTTTTTAAAGAAATTGAGGTATTAGCACTTCTTTTCTCCTAGACTGTAGACTGGGTCAGTTCTCACCGTTATTTACAACAGCATGAAAATGACAGTTGTTTTTAGATGAGTGACTCAACTCACATATGCAAATGGCACCAGAGCACCGCCATCGTTTTAGCATTTTGCAGTAATATATACTTAATTGGCTAAAACCTCGCACAACAGAACGTAACATTTTGATAACTCTACTTCAAGTAATCTGACTTCCGCTCCGATGATTTTCAAAACGTAAGCAAGACTGGCTGACTCATGTGGAGAGTTGCGAGATTAAAACAAAAGAGTTACTGGGGACAATTGACAATCAGGTTGACAAAGTATTACTCGTAAACTTTTTGCCCATTCAAGTTGTAACTGAGACAAGATAAAATCGTGACAATGTAATACGTGATAACTTACTTTACTGGCAATAGTCTACGGCTGAAACTCGAATCACTGCGGAAATATTATTCAAGAACATTGCAAGTAATCTTATTCCCATACACTAACAATTTTTACAAAACAAAGTTAATACAACAGTGACTAAAACGAGCTATCGATTATCCCAACGCCACAATACAACTTCATCCTTTGGAGGTTTTTAAAAACTCTCGTTTATCTAGTTTTTGAGCTAAAAAAGCTGTGCGCGCATTGATGTAGCTATTAAAAATGGCGCGGAATTGGTACAAACCCCCCAAAAAATCGAGAATCTTCACGCCTGTAAAAGCATAGGGAACCTAAACGGTCTTCTAACATCGAACAAAATTAATAATGCTAACTTTGCCGATCAGTTTTAACAATGCTTTTTTAATCTCACCCCTTCCTTTTTTTTTCAAAGTCAAAAAATGCCATACTTAACATGTAGATGGTTTCATTGTGATGGTTTACTACCACCTAAACGCTCCATTTCTTTCCATATATGTATATGAAGCGCATCAAAAGGAAAACGGTCTAATGAAGCATGTCAGAGAGACTAAGAATTGCTCGTTGATTTTCTCCAAGTTTAACGCTATTTATAGGTACTACTTCGATAATCTTTTCACCACATGCAAACTAGGATAGTATTTTAAGAGTAAAGCTAATAAAAAAGGCGAGAAATTGAACTGAGCGAAATGCCGTATGAAGATTTTTTCCGAGCATGCTCCCCTCCCCAAAACAAATTTGACAGCTGCCGAATACATTTTTACTTTACCACCATAATGACACTATGACAGCTCGTAAACTTGGGCACACGATATACGGTTACACATTATGGGTTTGCACTGTGGAGTCACCAGAGTACTCAAACTGCGAGCAGTAAGCGATGCATAATGCAAATAGTGAACGTCTCTTTGAGAGACTCTCCACCCAATCCTTTAGAATGCTCAACAGAATATATATATATATATATATATATATATATAGAGAGAGAGAGAGAGAGAGAGAGAGAGAGAGAGAGAGAGAGATTAGAAGGTAGCGACTTAATTTTCCTTTTTTGTTAAAAAAACAATAACGTCAA
>JAOBRG010203096.1:0-17455 GCA_027574985.1 Umimayanthus nakama | reverse complement strand
CCACCCCACACCCCCAACCCCACCCCCAATGAAAAATCCTGGCTACGGGCCTGGTTAACCTTTTTGCGAATATCTGATATTTGTAAATACATGAATAATATCCATTTGTGCTTTTTTGTGGTGTAGCCCTCTTTTTCTAAAATTTACCTAGGTGTTTCACAGACGTTTCAATCAGATTTGACTTGCACGGATTGGAGTATCGATACGACTCTACAGAAAACGCTAAACTTAGCAGAAATAATAATAATAATAATAACAATAATAATGATATTAATAATAATACTATTATTGTTGTTTTTATTGTTATTATTATTATTGTTATTGTTACTATTATTATTATTATTATTATTATTATTATTATTATTAACAGCAATAATTACAATAGTTACAAGAGGCTACTGGAAGCCTATACTCGGGCCTCAGTAAATATATCTTTGCAACAGACCAACCATGGAGTTGCAGAACATAAACCAAGTGTAGCCTCACAATACCCATAGTATCCACCATTTAATTTGGAAAACTGCAGTTTATGTGATTCTGTTGTGGAACCTTTCATATTCAAGATTTCTCTTCTCCCAACCTAGGAAAATTTTAAGAGAAAAACCCGACGTCTACAGGAAAAAGCCTTTTTAATTACCCCCCTCAGCTCCCCCCATCCCAGTTCCCTTACAAACCCCGTTTGGCTAGCCAAAGTTTGCAATATACACAATATCAAGGCTGGTAAATTATGAATATGAGTTGCAAGAATGCTTTCGAACAGTGAGTTTGAATCCTGACCTCTTCTCAGTATTATTAGGCAAATGTTACATGTTTCAGGCGTTCAAGTGCTATATTGTTTCCCAACCCACTGGGGGCTCTTTTAATGTCATACTTTATATTCTTGTATTTTGGAACGGATCAGGACACTTCAACCGAGTAATTTAAATACACTACTTTACAAATCTTAAATAATCTTCTCTCAATTTGCTTTTCATCTCACAATAACTCATTTTATGAAGATATTATTATCAAAGTGTTGGCAGCAGCTAAAACATTAACTACTGCATTTATTTGTTTATATATTCATTTGAATTTTTAACAATTTTTTAATAATAACATTTCTATTAACTATAATACTTACAGTTAATCCATCTTTCCAAGAAGCCCCAATACCACATACAAGTTTATTGACACAATTTTGTAGAAACTGTAAGGTTATTTGTCCAAGATGGTACTCAGAATTTTTGAAAACTTTCAAACTTCTAATTTGTAAAGTTGCAAAAATTCTCTTTAAGTACTAGTACTATGCTTGCATGAAGAAGGAACATTTTTCCATTGTTACTATGAGAGCGTTTAGTCAGGGTTTTTTAAAATATTCTCACAAAGCTCATCCTGCACCCAGAGTAAAAGACTACAAATACAGCACGTTTACCAGTGGGGGGGGGGCAGGTGAGGTAATGTAGTCTTAAACCATTTTGGCGGAGCTTGTGGGATGCTTTCTATGAAGTCCTTACCCATTTTAAGACCAACCTATGTAAAATTTTCCAGGCACATTTCAAACCTAATTTTAAATTTTTACTGCCCATTTCAAGGTGCCAAATTTCTCTTATGTAGATAATGGCAGCAGAACATGCGCTGATTTCTATTTGTTGTACATGCTATAATTTTACTTGCAATGAACATTAGCTGTAACACGTACATTTTGCTACATGTAGTTGGTTTGCAATATAAAGATACAAATAAAACTAAACAAATAAATTAGTTCCATGACTTTTTACTGCATCTTAAAAAAGGTTCTTCTCCTCGGCCTTAAAACAAAAGGCTCCTTTATATGAGAAAGATTACATACTAAATGAAGCTTTTAGTTATTTCATTGATTTTTTAAAAAAATTCTCATAGTGAGATTAACAGAGTTTGACTGAAAACTAATGTAGCACCCCTTATTAAATAATTTCCATTTGTGAAATACTGTAAGTAGTCAGCTACAAAAATGACTGAGGAGCCAGATCCATGCATGTTCATTCTGTCATCATTCAAATCTCACAAATTCACTTGGTATCAGTTTGTAAAGAAGGTTACAGTAAACAATGCATAAATAAATTATCAAACACAACATGGTTAAATAGTGGAGAGTTAAAAATCCTGTGTCTTTAGCGTTTTGTTTATCATTACTAAGATTTTCTTCAAATTTCTTTGGTGAAGTGTTTCAATATTTTGTGTACAAGCAAAATTGATCGCCACAATTTCATTAGGAGAGACAAAAAGGGAGTTAAACGAGCTAGTTTTTCCATAATATTAAAATGTGTTGTTTTCATTGTTAAGAAATATTACAGCTTTTGGTTAGTGAATTTGAAATGTTCGTCATCAAACTGAAAGTGGGTTTTACCGTGTTGCCCAATTTTTAAAATAATTCACCGAAGAAAATTAGAGAAACAGGGACCAGGAAATTGCCGATAAACTTACAAAATCCAGATTTTGCAAGGTTAAGAACTGCGCGTGCGAAGACAAAATTTTAAAATGCTTTACAAGTATCACGGCGCTCCAGAACTGGAGCAACGGCGCGCACACACAAAAAACGAAAACTATATCGAGCCACCTTAAATTGTAAAAATACTGTTTTACAGTCCGTTTTCTTTGTTCATGGAAGTTGTTTCTTATAGCTCACACCATGGAGTTCGCTGCTCTCAGTTATTCCACAACCTTTACCAAGCGACAGTCAGTTTCACTGTCAGACAGAGACGGTGCAAACGACCATTCACTGATCCAGTAATCATACCAAGCGACCGTCTGTTTCACTGTCCGACAGAGACGTTGCAATCGACCATCCACTGAGTGACTAATCCAGCAAATTTTTTAACGCACCACGGTTCCGTTTTTTACTGGATAATTTGTCTTATCAACGGCGAATCCCAGTAAGGAAAGCAATGTATCTTTTCAATACTTTTCGAATTACTCTTCTTTGCTAAAACTGAAACTTTTTTTCGTTTTCAAACCAGCCTTCGACAAGTATTTCACTCAATATTGTATCCGCCATCATCCGCCATTTTGTTTATAAAATGTGAGCACACCATACCAACGCGTAACGACGAAAAAGAAGGGCCTCGAATCCTAGACTCGGCGCCTTACGGCCCAAGTATAAACATAATAACAATAATAGAGTTTATCATCCTTAAACATCAGAACAGTGACAACAACTTTTCATAATGGTAGAAATTAAATTTGTTGTTAAGACTTATAAAGCTGCTGCGAGTGTTCATTAACTTATTTCAGATTTTGTAGAGCACAAGAAAACTATAACGGGAACTGTTTATTTTAAAGTCTATAGGGACAAGTAGCCAATTACAGAAATTTAAAGTTGAAATTAATGTCTTTAGCCACTGATATAACTCTCTACTTTTGCCATCCAATTGCCAGTATATGTGCTATTTTATAAACAATTGAAGTAGTAACAGTTACTCATGTGTATACAACATTGAATAATTAGTACTACAAGTGATTCCTATTGAAGTTACACACTGTTTTCACGTTGATTTTAGGGATGGCCAGATCCAAACGAGCAAAGGGTTGCTTTAAAATTTGCAATGCTTGCAATGCGCTGTTTGCATCCAATTTTGAAGAAGAGAATACAGCTGAAAGACCTAAGTGAAAAGCTGAAGGTACTGTTAATTAAAGCATCAAAAACTTATCATGCATTTTTAGTGTTGTGTTCTAGTTTAACAACTTAACTACAAAGGAAATGTTTTTTATCACCCATCGTTATAGACAATATATATTCATCCAGGATCTTCCTGGATCTTCGAGATTCTTAGCAGCCAGACCATAATATTTGTTCTGGATTATCTTTGACTAATATCGGTCCTGGAAATTCAGTCTTGGAAAATTTTGGAATATAAAAGCATTCTAGGAAAGACCTCAGTTGTTTGTATGAAATATTCAGTTTGAATACAATTGTCAAGTTTCTAACGTTCATTGCAACGCAGTAAATTGCAGTGCAATACGGTGACAACAATGCATCTTCTACCACAACATCAATCACAATCTACAAAATCGTAATTACATATTTAAGGATATGGAATCCAGACATAATGGTAGTTTGATTTAGAAAGTGTTACTACGACAGATTCATACAAAGCGCTACATTTAACTTGGTTTGTTGACTTCTTTTATTGAAGGAGTTAGCAGCTAATGAGCGAATGGCGCCCCTATACATTGATCCGGTTGATCTGGACGAGGCTCTGTGTGTGTACTGTATTCGCAATAGACGCTGCCATCTCTCGATGCCATGTGGCCATTCTGTGGCATGTTCAGATTGTCTGCGGTTGTGCAAAGGATTGCCTCTTGTTTGCCCTCACTGCTGTACTGAGTATTATTCACTTGTAGGTAGGGGAAGTCTTTATACATTTATATATTGGTAGGTAGACAGTCTCATTAAAAAAGTGCTTGATGCAATAAGGCAGAGCTGTGTGTGTATATATATATATAAACTCTTGAACTGTGATGGTTCTTCGAACAATGCTTCGTCACTTCAATTGAAGAATCACTCTGACTTGGCGATCGTGGCTGTGTGAGGGTCAAGTTACCAACTCCAATTGTTCAGCTTTTAAACATTTAATTTGCTCAACGTTTCAGCCTCTTGGCCTTCTTCAGGAGCGTAATAACGGTACAATGTCGTGTCAACAGAATTACAAATTTTGTGTATATGCAGGCGTTATTCAAAAATCTAATTGTATTGGTAGTAACAAGTTGACGAATAAAACGCGCGCTCGCGCTGTATGATCTACTCTGTATCATTAGAATTTCTATGCATTGTACTGGCTAATGCACGCGCTGATCAAATATATATATAAAGTTCTGCTATGTATAGAAATTAATACAGAGAAAATTGACTTAAAAGACTGTTGTTAATGGAAGGTTTTAGTCTGCAGATCCAATATTATCCAATATTTATTTATTTATAATGAGTGCTTGACGAGGACTTTTTAAGCCCCTATACTTAGTTGAGCTAAAGGGCAGAAGTTAGTAGCATAGAATTCATCTTCGTTGCCAGACTATTTCGCTGTTGTACCAGTTTTGTAAAGCGTCTTGTCTTTAAAAATTAAAGTGGAATTATATTCACTTTCTTTGCTTGGGACCTTACCTTGATAGAAGCGAAAATTAGTGAGTTGAACACAAGAAGAACTTCTTAATTGTATTGGAGTGCTGGTAACAGTTTTGTTTGCAAAATAATTTTCTATGTAAAACAGTATTAGTTCCTTGATTCAAACTGCTCCACAACGGGTTGCCAACAAACAGCTACTTAAACAAGATGAAATTGCTCGTTTTGCAAAAGGCAGAAGAAGAAATTATACACCTTTTCTGAAACAGTGAACATGTAACTCTTCTGTGGAAAAGAATTGAATAAATGTTAAAACGACATAACATTGTATATGGCAATTTGGAAATAAACATCACAACATCTCTTGGGCTTAGACAGACCATATCAAGAACTCCTATTTACTCAGCTTCTGTTTTATTGTGGCAAGAAATTATATATGAAATAACCGCGCAAAGGAAACAAGCCTACCTCCATAGCTTACTTGTATCAACACGAAAAATACTATCAATTGAAGTGCTTCAAAAATAACAACCCCCGCAATAAAATCAAAGCTGTGTTTCCCTCTTTCAACCTATAAATCTCTAGTATGTCTAGTCGCATCCTCCTTTTGCAACTCCCAGTTTTCCTTGAAGTATTTTAATTTCATGTTTATCAACTTTAAACACGTATCACATTTTATGTCGTCTACTATCAAATGGCATTTTACGTTATCTATAATCAAGTGCCTTACTTAATATAATGTTATTTTTTTGTACAGCTATTTTTTTCTAGATTTCCGATTTTCGTTTATTAATTTTGTTTATTTTGTTAATAATTGTTCGTAGTTTGTCAACACCAAGGTTTTGCAATTTTTTCCGTAACACCGAAGTGACACGTGTAATTGAATTTATTTGTTTGTATGATACAAAAAAAACAAAAAGAAACTAGTTCATTGATTGAGCCTCAACTTGTTTTATGTTGAGATTTAAGTACTCCTTTAGTAAAACTTAAGTCAGTTTTCTTGTCATTCCTATACATAGATTTTTACATACACAGCTTCATACATATATACATAAATATGTACATACATACCCACATACATACATCCATACATCCATACATACGTTCATATCTGGCTGGTTTTTAAAGAAGGTGCCTTCAAAATATCGGCTGCGTTTGCCTCATTTTCGCTTAAAACACCCAACTTTAGAACAATGTATCTTCGGTCTGCCCGGTCGGATTTCGGTAAAAAACACTTAATCTGTTCCTACCATTGGTGGGTGAAGCTTTTACAAAAAAAATAAAATCCTATTTGCCATGTACCATTAGCCTAGAACACACGCAGTATACGGCTACGTTCGGCCCTAGTATTTCGTTCAAAACACCTAACTTTAGAGCAATGTGTCTCCGGTCTGCCTGGTCGGATTTTGATGCGGTTTTTTCATCTGAAAGTGCGTTTCAAAATCTAAAAGTTTTGTTAATAAGCAGAGATCCGAGCGGTCCTTAAGATCGAAAACCAAAGTTGAACGTTGCCTTTTTTCAGCGGTTTGTTTTCAGAGCTATTTCAAAAACCAGCAGTTTTGGGGTAATTTCAAGTGCCATTTCCGGCCTAAACCAATTAACAATCGCGCATTATTACACAGTCGTATAGTAGATGGACTTTGATAATCCTTATAAGTTGAGATTTTTTACGAATTGCGTCTTAACACGGGGTTTTAAGCGTTTTTACGAGTGTGCTGTGGGGGTGGGAGAGTTGATGTTGGAGACTTTATGACAGAGGCACCTTCTTTAAAAATCAGACAGACATACTTAGATACACATACACATACGTACGTACGTACATACATACACATATTACTTACATTATGTGTTAGTGGCTGGCGTAATAAAGTAAAAGAGTAAAAGCGAGTTTCCATGTCTCCACAGCATTTTCGCGTTCACATCTAACCAAATTATCATGGAAATGTTTGCTTTAAAGAAAAAAAATATCTCAGACTACAAAATTGAAACACAGATTACAAGATAAGGATATAATGTACGCTAGAAGGAAGTAGGTAGGCAAAAACTCGCTCTAAAATAATGCCTATAGATTTTGGCTTTTTCAATTCTAGCCACGTTCTAGTCGGTGGATTTTTTAAAGGTCTGCCAAATTTGCACCATTACAACAGCACTAGTATCTCGAGATTTAAAATTATTTATTAGGTTCAAAGCTAAAAGTCTCATAGTAATCAAACCAAACATGTGTAAGTGATAGCTGTATTTTGTGTAACTTATTTCACTACCGTAAGTTTTGTTAAAGTAGAAACAAGGACAGTATTTTTCCTGAAAGATTTTACTTTCCATTTTATAGTTTTGTTGTTACAACGTAATTAGCAGTTTGAAGGATCCGGACACTTAGGCATACTGATTCAAAGATCTTTGTTTCAGTTTAGAATTCATTTCTTTGAAAATATTTGATCTTCTTTTAGCGCTACATCGACTAAACTTTGCGGTACCTTTGAAACATTTTTAAACGGAACAATTGGCGAATTTGATTTTTTTTCTCAGGGAAGTGTACTTTTTTTTAATGTACAGGAAATCCTTGGTCCCATGCCCTTTGTGTTGGGGGTGCCGGTCGACTACCAAGTGACTCACGTTTGGGTGGGGCCAGACCTGACGAACCCATGTTGAAGGCTGACGCAGAAGACTTTGCGGAAGTCCTGAGAGACAAGGAACTGCTGAACTTTAGGTATGAAAAATTCAGTGTGTCGTACGTTACTTTTGATCGGTTTTACGGTTTTTACTAAGGGGCGAACCATTTGATCTTTGAGGAGGGTGGGGGAGGGGGGTGGGCCTTTTTTGGTGAGCAGGAAATTTTTTTTCATGTCCCATAGTGTGCAAGAATTTTTTTTTGATACAAAAAACCAGCAGGAATTTTTTTTGAAGTGCCAAAATTTTTGTCCCTTGGGAATATGATGCAGGATATTTTTTTTCATTTGCTGCAGGAATTTTTTGAACGAGAACTCGGCTTGCAGGAAATTTTTTTTTCAAAAAAGCCCCCCCCCCCACCCCTCAAAGAACAAATGGTTCGCCCCTAAGTCATTCATAAGACGGGCAAATAGATATTTTTAATGAAGCAATTGACTTGTAACTTGTAGCATTAGCCGTTACGCAGAGATCTGTGCCGTTTCCCCAATTAGTCCCATGGCTTAATACTTTGAGACGTAAATAGAGTTATTTTATTTGTTTATTTATTTGTTTACCAATTTATTTATTCATTTATTTATTCAATTGTTTATTTATTTGTTTATTTATTCATTTATTATTAGCACGAAGTCAAGCACGTAAAGAAAACGAAAGTAAAACAGTACCGATCTTAAAAAAGTTGTAAGACAAACATAGAACAAGGAATACAAACAAAAAATGTAGCACATGGAAGTGGAATTGGAGTCGATATTGGATCGTACTATTTCTACACTTAGACTGAGCAAAGAATTTACTGCAGTAAAAACAAACAAGAAAACAATTAATAATAATAATAATAATAATAGTAGCAATTTTGTTTATAATAATTGTAATGATCACGAGGTTGTTATTAAATTACTAACACTAAGTGTTTAGGTTTACTATACATGTAAAAGTGTAAAATAACTTAATTGTATAGAAACACAGCAGACAGTATATAAATAAGGTCAGAATACACCACAAAAAGTTGGCTAGAGTGGCATCGTGTCTTCAGAATAAGCTAGCCATAACGGATCGTTAGTGAAGAGCTACTATCTGTTACAGCAGGTGACGAGCTTGCGCACACTGTACTGCTCCCGATTTTCGACAACTACGTCAGAATTGTGTTTGAGTAGGTTCAGACCCCGGTTCATACGAACAATTTCAAGTTAACCTTGCAGGGCTACATTTTCACGTTGGGATACGCTTTGCGCCATAAATAAATACTAGTCGCAAAAAGGCTTCGGTCCGAAAATGGCCTTATCGTGTGTACCTCGGAAGGTAATTTTCAACAAAACTTGCAGGAAAGCACACTCGGGCGAATCAGCGCACGGCATTAGATGACAGGTTTTTAATTATTCATCGCCAAATTTAAATGTCGTAGCTATATTTGTGGCTCCACATGACTTCTACAGCTTGTCAGGGCATGAAGAGAAACTTGCTTGGCTCGTTTTACAGTTCAAAATTTTCGATCAAAACTGCTTCACGGCTGAGATGGATATATATGGGAAGAGTTCAAGTCAACAGAATTTTAGGTTTTGCAGCCTTGCGCTAAGCTGAGACTGTATGCCGGTTTTCAAGCATCGATGTTTACAATATGAAAACACGATGTTTTAATACGTTTCCGTTGGTAAAACTGCACAAAACGATTACAACCCTGGAAAATGACCGGTACAGCTAACTTGAAGAGCAATAAAACTGAGACTTTACTTTCAATGTCAATGATTCGCTGCAGATTATAGAAGTCTGCAAATGGAATTTGTTTATATGCTTGTACACTTTTGCAATGACTTGAGTTTTATCGCAACTTATTAACACAAAACAGATAGAAACGACCAACCACAGCCTGCTCGGTCCGTACGGCAAGTTAAGAATCCTCGATTTTTCATGGCCCGCGCGCTTCGCGCTTGGGCCATAAAAGGAAGGAAAAAACTCGGTCCATAACTTGCCGTACGGACCTCGCACTCGGCTTATAAGAGGTATATATGATAGGATATGATATGATTTGGTATGATATGATATGATATACGTCTTATCAGCCGAGAGCGAGGTCCGTGCGGCAAGTTATGGACCGACTTTTTTCCTTCCTTTTATGGCCCAAGCGCGAAGCGCGCGGGCCATGAAAACAAGGAAGGAAAAAACGAGGATTCGTAACTTGCCGTACGGACCGAGTAAACGAGGCTTATAAAATGTTTATTATATGGCTTTGTTGATTATTCCGGTTTTGAAAAGGTGATTGAGAGCTAGCGCTCCGTATGGCAACTTACGGACCTGGAATTGACCAATCGCAGCACGCGAAATCAGTCAGCCATATAATAAATTACATAACATTACGATAAAATTATTACTGTTAGTGATATTATTGTTGAAATAAATAGCGCTTCGAAACTATCAGAGTTAACGTATATCTCCCAACTTATTACCAACAGGGAAGATCAGGTTCATCTGCTGACACCTGCTACTATTCCCCGCCTTTCAGTGAAGAACATTGAGCTTGTTGTGGAACGTGTTAGAACCAGTTTTGACAAAACTCGCAAGAAAGCCAAAGAAAACAAGAAATACGTGAGTTTAAATCTTTTCGTTTTTCTATCTGGTCACTTTGACCAAAAAGGAAACTTCTATTTGCCAGGCAATGAAATACTCCAAGGTGATGAATTTTTGAAGGTTCTAAAAAGCACTGACGCCGAAAACATCTTAATGTTTGTGCATGGCTGCTTTGCCGAGATGTTTGTGAATGATAGTGGTAGCAGAAGCCCTGTTCCTCGGTCTCAGTCTATGCCAACTATGACGTCAGCTTCAGTTCCTAGTTCGATAGACAGCAGCTACAACAGTAGTGTTGGTGAGCAACCAAGCTTTGTGGAATGGTTTCGACGTACCTGGAGTGGGTTTTTCTCGAGTAACACCAGTCATGAAACTGCAACTGACAACGCCCCAAACCCAGTCCCAAGTGAGATTTCTGGAAAACATCAGGACACCAGCTCAAAGTCATTCAAAATTGCCTCGAATAACTTTATAGCATACTGCTCCAGTTCTGATAAAGGCAAATCTACATTCAAGAACCCTGTTAAGGGTTGGCCGATGAAAGTCACAAACAGCATATTTGTGAAATTCCTTCTTAATGGAATCAAAGGGGCAAAGACCTGCTACAAGCCCTCTGAAGGTGACTACGATGCCTCCAACTGCATCACTTGTGCTCCATTTCGTGCAAAGCTCCGCAAATTGCACTGCAATGAGCTGCAAGATTTGGTGAATTATGTCAGTGAGCACATGAGGTTGTACTGCAGTGAAGAGAATTTACCAAGGTTGATCCTCAATGGAGATGGAAAAAAGGTTATTTTAACTTTTTGTGAGGAAAGTGGAAGTGACTAAAAAGAATGTCCAACGTTCTACAAATTCGCAAATGTGACAATGTGATTGTCTTTCCATAGACAACGACACTGAGGGGAACAGTTTTCTAGTTTACATCTTACAAGTGAACAGAACATTAAATGCGAGCTACACAACCTAGTTTGAGTAGCTAACCAGTTCTGGTTATGATCACAAAGCCATTTCAGAAAAAAATTCTCGTACATTTGTACATACCAAGACCAAAGGAGCTCTGCATCTTTGAATGAAGGAATAATACTTACCTCTTATTGGCCGAGTGCAAGGTCCGTACGGCAAGATAACAACAATAAGATGTTTATCATATGGCTCTTGTTGATTATTTCAGATTTGAAACGGTGATCAAGAGCTAGAGGTCCGTACGGCTACTTAAGTAACTGCACGCGAAATCATTTAGCCATACAATAAACTAGGATACTGGTTGACTCGTTGACATGCTCCAGTGATATTTCTTAATTGCTTTCATTGAAGTTTTCCAATGCTGAAATTCGCTTTTTAATGCATGTTTTCTTCGTTTATCACAACCGGTAATTCAGTTTAGTTGGTGTACTGACTAATTCATGAGACAACCATTTTTAAAACGAAATAGCTGTATATTTCTTTTTTAAAAATGGTTGTCGCATGAATTGGTGAGTCAGGGTTCCAATAGCCTTAATACACACTGGACTACATCTACGCCGTTGGCCAAGAAAGGCGTCTCATGCAGAAAACAGGCCGTCTGATGGATAAAAATGGTGTTTCTTTTCAATGTTCTTAATTCCGTTGTCGTTTTTTACTGCAGTTGGTCCAGAGAGCCAAATTTTCTTTGGATAAAGTGACATTTTAGTAAAACAATGTCAGAGGAAAATCTGTCGGGGGGAGAGCATTCGCAGAAGCCAAAATTTCGAGAAAAAATACTGCATATGGCATTTCACTTGGCTCAATTTCTCGCTCCTTTCATTTGTTTTCACTTTGAAAACTATCCTAGCTTGCATGTGGTAAAAAGAATTGCATCTAAAAGTAGCGTGAAAGGGCAAGAAGTCTACTAGTATCTTTTAATTTAGTCTCTCTGACATGCTTCAGGAAACCCTTTTTCTGTTATGGTGCTACATGTTGATCGTAAGCCGTGAGGTTTTATAATGAATCAGAGCTTTCTACAGATTAGTTTGTTGGTTTTGGGCGCTGACGATAAGCCATAACATAACTTGTAAGCTGTGAGCATAGTTTTATAAGGAAAATAACTGAACTGATTCTCAATATCTACGCCGTCAACAAGAAAGGGGGTGTCATGCAGAAAACTAGGCATCTAATAGACAACAATAGCCTCTCTTTTCAAATGTTCCTAATTCAGTCGTCTTTTAACTGCAGTTGCTTCAGAAATCTTAATTTCTATACATCGGGTGACATTGTAATCGGTTTTTATTGTCAAATCTGTCTTGGGGGAACTTGCGCAGAAGCCCAAATTTCAAAGAAAAAAAATTTATACGGCATTTCGCTCAGTTCAGTTACTCGCCTCTTTTAGTAGCTTTTCTCTTGAAACACTATCCTAGTTAGCATGTGGTGAAAAGATTATCGAATAGCATCTAAAAACAGCATGAAATAGGAGAAAAATCAACGATTAATTTTTGTTCTCCTTAACCCGCTTCAGGAAACCATTTTCCTGCCAATGCGCAACATATACTAACTGTTGTAATCTAGGCTCTGCAATTGAATTTGCAGACATGAGAACACTGGAATAGAATGTAACACTTTAAACTGTCAGGTGAAGGGGAAAAGAAGTATATTTAATAGGATAGTATAGGTAGTTAGTTTACTAATGAGTAACTTTTTACTAGTCGCAGAAATTTCTGAAATCTGACTTTCGGCTCGGCTTGGGCTGCTCTTAATTTTTTGGCGATTCCAGCCTCAAATTATTCTTAAATTATTCTTATTTCCTGATATTTTTAAACAGTGAGTCAGTTACCAGGAAAAATATTTGTAAAATGGCAATGCGAAATATGTGATTGAAGCTGTCAACACAGCGTTGGCGAAGCGTTCAGTGGCAATGACCAAGCTAAATCTGACAACTTTTGTTTTCATGTTCATCTCGATCTGTATATAGAAGGATTAAACAAATCTCTTAATTTTTTCTGATCCAAACTTCAGCCTGGTGATTGTTCTTAGTTTGTTCTTGATTTTTTATCAAATCTCAGCCTAGGTGTTCTTATAACGTTTGCTCTTATAAAAAAAGCGTGTACTGAAATTGCTTTAGAGGGTAAATGTGGCTGAACGATGGAAAGTGCTGACTCAATATTCAGGGATCTTGAATTTGAGCGCTTTATTTTTAAAATAATCATGCTGACGTACACAACTGACTAATTTACGTGTCAGCGGGCACGTGCCAACTCGCTACTATGTTGTAACTGTAAATTTAAAATGACAAATTTAAAAATGACACCAGAAACAAGCAGACCTAGGGTGCATTCGATTGACCCTATTCCGTCTGTTCCAGAACAAGAAAAAAACTTCCAAATTCTCTCCTGATTCGCAGAGCAACCAAATATCTAGTGAAAAGTAACGACTGGAGCGAGAGATATAAATCAGTTGTGTGTTTTTTCTAAGTTTGCAGGAATTGTGGCTGGTAAGATTGAACAAAGTTTTTATTCTGTTTATTCCTATTTCAGAATAGAGTCAATCGAACGCGCCTTAGAAACATTTGAAAATATAATGTCTAAATCCAATTTAGGGTTGCCACGGTCCTTGAAAATCCTGGAAAGTCCTGGAATTGGCAAAAGAAAATTCCAGGCCTTGGAAAGTCCTTGAATTTGGATTGCGGTCCTGGAAAATCCTGGAACGAGCAAAATTTTTCACCTTTAACTGCAATTAATAAACAAAATGATTAGTTTGTCACAAACAGACATACACACAACTTTTGACGCAACAATGTTTGAGAACCAAAACAGGGACTTGATTTTTCCCCAGAAGTAGGTCTTGTAAAGCTCATTGTTAAATTAATATTCGGAACTACAAAGCTTTTTTGGTAAGGAAAAGTCCTCAGTGAATTTCATATCCAGCAAATAGTGGCAACCCTGCTAGTTTTAAAAATGCTGGTATGATAATATACCACCATTTTGGTTTCCATTGGCAGTCATCTTAGAAATGCTGCTTAGGTCAGAAAATGCCTATAAAGACAGTTGTTCAAAATGACAAAGTCCAGTTGAAATTTACCACTCTTTCCGAGAGCAGAACCCCAGCGGAAGCGAACAATGAAAGTACCTAAAAATTAAAGGTACCGAAAGTTTGTAAACATAGTTTACAACGGCGTTCTTTGCATTAAAACAAAACAAAAAACGAAAAGATTGCTTTTGTTGCAGAACAACGCATTTTTTTGCTTGTTTTTAAAGTTTTCATGGAAACAAAGAAGAGACTTCAAAAGATGAAAAAAATAAACTTCTTTAAGCAAAATACAAAAAAAAGAAAAACAAGAACTAGATTTGTTAGAGTAGAACAAAGTTCTTTGTTGGTAATTCAACCATATAAGCTCAGATAACGTCTTAGTAATATCTTAAATAGACAGTGAATGGGATCATTTGCTACCTTGTTATCATTAGATAATTGTGGATTGATGGTTAAAAACATTGGGTGCGGACCATTTGACTTTTTTTGCTCTTTTATTTTTGGGGGGGGGGGAGGTTGCGGTGTGGAAGATTTGTTCACTGCAAGAATATTTGTTACACCACTGATAAACAAGACAGAGATTCCGCATGATTTTTTTAATATCACCTTCCATTTGCACCCCCCCCCCCTCTTAAGTTAAATGGTCCGCCTCTTAATAGTGGGTATACTGTAACAACATGTTTTAACCCGGATGTTCGATAATGGTAATATAGCCTATAGTTGAACATAGCCTAATAAAAAATATAGCCTCATTTTAATATAGCCTAGTTTTATATCTTTTCATAATATAGTTTCACTCCAAGGAATGCAATCGGGTTAAATTGTTGCAGTTAACGGACATGACGTGGAATCGTAATCAGTAAAAATGCTATAGGTTTTTAGAATTACAGACGGAGAGTTCAAATATTTGACATAAAAATCAACCGTCTACCACTAGCTCTCAGCGAAGAAAATGAAAACACTATTACTTGCAACTTAAAAAGAACATAGTGTTAAAACTACTTTTATGGATTTCAGTCTGAGCGTGTGGAAGATATTATACGACTTTGGAATCACGGAATTCAGCCGACTTGCCGTCATCTTAAAAAATCTCAAGTTCTGTCTGAAGCTTTACCACATTCTTGAAATCAATAACACATACCTCATATTTTTAACGCGTGGCCTATTGAAGGAAAAGAGTTATTTTTTAAAAAAATCTTATTAAGGGCTAACTGCTTTTTTAGTAAAGTATTGCGTACCATTTTTTAAACTATGTTTTGGAAACTGTCTCATAAACAAGTGTTAACACAGATCTTTCAAGGCAAAACCACAAGGTTTTCTAAACATTTCCAAAGCTCTCGCAAGCAGTTTTCCAAATATTTTTCACACATATCATTACAGTGAACATATTTTAAAATGTGTATTTCACTGCTTTCAGTGGAGATCTCGATCTTTAGTACAATAAGAAATTCTGATACTTCACCTAAATCTATTTAATAGATCTGTTTAAAAAAAAACTCAAATACAACATTACTTCTTCTCGTCTTTTTATATTTTTAGTAAATGAAAACTTGATTCCTGCTGATTATTTTAGTCATTTTAATGCTCAACCTGAATTTCTTTATTCATTTTGTTTCTTAGCAATTTCGTGAATTTGAACCTTGAGAGCGGTCACATACAGAAACTTCTCTGTTTCGCAGGATTGTTTCGTTTTTTAGTTCGTCTAAGCAAGAAAACTTTAGTATGTGTGCGAAGGCTATAGCATACGCAGTGCAATATGCATTTTTATATAGTAAATATTATTTTGGTATTACATCCGTGTACAGTCCTTTACAAGGTGCCAATTGTTAATAAAGATTGTCTTGTTAGTTGTTGGTTTTAATACTAGTGGTTTGTGTTGTCACTGCTCTTGGGGTTCGGTTCTCATCTTCCGTCTATCAAACAACTTAACTCACCAGGAAAAGGCTAGATAAAATACCTGCTTCACTTTTTGATAAAATGAACAACAACAAGAAACCGAAACAGGGCAGGCCACCTAAATAAAACGTAAGAAATAACTGCTTGTATGACGTCATGCAATGTCACAAATCCACTACTCTGGATTTCAAGGTTTTTTAATGTTAGAAAACGATTTAAATTTCTTTAAAGGTGCTCAAAAAGTTTTAAATGTCTTTTAATGATAGCAAGCGTAAAAAAACCTGATATTTTCGCAATCTTGTCTTGGTATTTGCAGTCACTGCAAAATCGGGTATCCTCGACCGGTGACCTGTGTCACGTTGAACAAACTTGCCGAGTCACGCTTTAGTAAATGCAAGGATTGTTCCAGGTGTATCAAGATTACGGTCATTATTCCTTTCCAACAATCTCCGTCAACTTTACAAACAGAAACTTGTTTTAGTTATTGATTTACCTATTATTTCAGCGACATCATTATGGTCTGTACAGCTTCAATTTAGGTAAGCAGGAAATTTTACGAAAATCTTAACGGCACAGTCGGAGAAAAATACCAAACTGAAAACTTTGCACACAAATCCCTTGGAAGAGAAGTACGAGTAAGTTAAAAAAAGGTGCTCCAAAAATTGTGCGCTTAAGGAGACGGGTATGACGTCATTAAATACGTCATATCTCTCCTTCGGAATCTGTTTGCAGTTACTGTGCAATCAGAATGGTATAATAAGTTTGGGGTCTCTACATGGTTAGCAATCCACGACTTTAGTGGTATGCATATAGCATACACGGTTATCTAGATAAAGCCGAGATTTCAGTAAACTTACTAGCAAAAGATGTACGGTTCTAAGTAAAGTTCTGGCCAAATCTACACGGACCTTGAGTTTGAATGTTTCTGATTTAATTCTTGTCATTGAACTTGAATACGTTTTTAAACTGAACTCTGGCTCACTAAAGCTTCGCAACCATTTATTTTGATTCTTAAAACAGAGATCATTTTACTTTTGAAACTTTCCGACACTGCCCCAATCTTTTTGTCAAAGAAAATGTTCTTTTCATTTACAACCAAAAAAATATTGTTCCGGCTTAGTGTTCTTGGTTTTGGCAATTTCAGGCTCAACTTATTGGCTAAGTTTTTACCAGCTGTGGGCACATTAACTCTTCTCTGTGTGCGTCAGTAAACATCGGTCCCTTAGTACCGACATCTTTCTAAAATTACAACGTTTTCAAGTCAATATTCAAAGCAGCATTAAA
>JAOBRG010202985.1:0-17455 GCA_027574985.1 Umimayanthus nakama | reverse complement strand
TCTGAAAATGTTACGTTGTGTGGTGCGAAGTTTTAACCAATATTAAAAACATATATTATTGCAAAATACTAAAACGTAGGCGGTGTTTTTGTTCCATTTGCATATGTGAGTTGAGTCACTCATCTGATAAATACATGTCTAAAACTGTTGTTGTTGTATTAAAAAACGGTAAGAACCGACCCTGTCTACAGTTCAGCAGAAATGATTAAGAGTGATAATACCGCAACTTTTTTAAAAAGATCGTCGAACGCACTTCAATAATCTGTGATTACTTCTAGTTTTAAAATATTAAATTCTGCCGGTTTTATGTAACTTTGAAAGTGCGAAAATTCACCGTTTTATAGCCTTCGTCGCAGACAGCCTGAGCGTCGGCATACGCTTTCTGACAGCTGCTGGACAGTCTGCGCGCAGGCTACCATTTTAAGACCCGCTGTATCTTTTGGCCGGGCTAGAGAAGCCTGGGACGAAAAAGACTGATGACGTCAAACTTGCGAGTCCAGTTTGATTATCACATGCTTCCTTTCTAAAGCTATTCAGGAGTTTAATGCTGTATATTTTTGTATTTACAAAACACTCGCTAACAGCACTTGTGCAAGTCACAGAGAAGTTTCGTGCGCTGCAGGGGTCTCACCAGTTGACGTCACAGCCATACTAGACCCAGGCTCCCAAACACTCGGTCAAATGTTACACGGGTGGTTTTTTGCTGCATCGCAAAACAAAAACGACAAGTTGGAATTATTTTCTTTTTTTAGTAATCTGTTAAGAAATACCAATAGAATTGACAACTAAAGCATTTCACTAGGGCTCATATGCACTTTACACGATTTAAGTCCGGTTCACAATTGACATAGATAAGCACAAGCAATTTTGTAACAAAGGAATGCAAAGGGTGCAACGAGCTGATAAAAGCTCAGTACTCCTTTGTCTTTTATTGCGTTTTAACCCTCATATGCTGGTGCTTATGTTTTATCTGACAAGTGTGAACAAAGCTTAAAGACCACTAAAGTAAAAAAAACATAAGCATAAGAAATATAAACAACGTTGGAAAAGACAAGAATATATGGTGTGCGACAGTATAGAACGAGCTCAAACGTTTGTGTTCTGCCTATCCATTGTGTTTTAACTTTGTTAGTGTTATACTTGTGTCAGTAGTACGGAGCAGGCTTTTTGTTCCAAACCAGCTAGTGGAACATAAATAAGATTTTTCTACCAACTGCTTCACTTTGTTTTGAAAAGAGAAGTTGATTTGATAGGTAGCACTGGTGCTGTACAGTTGTTGTAATTCGAGTTGTTTCGCTTCTTTCTCCATTCGTGCGTAGTGACGCTGTTAAATAAAAATGTTGCAAAAAAATTTAAACTCTTAAAAGGGGAAACAGTGATTTCCTAACGTTAAACTTTCCCAAGTTTAAGTTTTTCTAAATGAGGGTTTCGTATCAACTTTTTTTCTTGATTGTCGACATACGGCAATTCCTTTCAGACCAGGAATGCATTTGACGTTGTTCGTTAAACTTCCAGTTTCACTGGACAATGGCTGTACATCGCTGGTTCTGATGCAGTTCAATGTTGTTTTCACGCTGTGTTTTCTTGTAAACATCAAATTTGTGTATTATTTATTGCAGACGCTTTCACTTTTGGAATTTTTGCATCCGGAACTAATTTTTGTTCACGTTAAGCAACGTAGTTTCTACAGCATTAGAAAAAGACAGTCTGAGAGTAGAATTGTAAATCTGAAACCAAGATTTTGTCTTATTAAAGGAATATCTTCAAATGTATATGATAGGGTCACATACATTGTATCTACAGTACTAGTGTTTCAATTCAATATTGTGAACAATAAATGACGCGTTTTCTGAAACTCAAAAAGGTTAACCGTTTAAATTTTTGTGGAAGTTTACTTGTTTATGGTTAAGCACAGAAAGGTTATAGTGACATCTAAATGTTCGAAGCAACACTCGTAATTAAGTTTTGTATAAAAAAAGACGGTGGCCATACAATCTACCACAATACCAGAATTGTACCCTTGTCGCATTAAGGCAGCTTAGATGCCGCAAAGAATTATGAGAAGGACGAACTCGGCGAAGGAAGCTTCTTTTCCTCTGTCTTCCCCAAACTCTTTGCGAGCCCTAAAAGCGAGTGGGTACGAGTCTACCACAATACTTTGCAGCTCAACACAGCCAAAAGCTGTAAAGCCACGAACCTTTGCGTTATTCATCCCTATACAGGAACGTGTATACCTGGTTGAAGTGATTGTAACTTTTCTTTGCGTTTTTACGAGTATTTTATAATTTCGTGTGCTAAGACTTATGGGTAAATTTACCAGCCGCTATCTTTTTCGGCACGGTGAACTGTATTGACTTGCCAATAAGGTTTTATTTTATAGAAAGACAATGAAAAAGACAAACTGAAATTTGATTGATATTCTTCAAGTGCGTAAAGGTCAAAACTGCAAGAGGTTACGGCCGAGTCAGGCTATAGCGTAGCCTCACGTATTTTAAAGAATGGGCTTGTTTTCGGAGTTTGGCGGTAAGTCAAACAAATTGTCAAGTTTTGACCGCAATAGAAATATCTAAAATCGGGTACTTTTAAAGGAACATACTCAAACACTAGTTAGAACATCTATTTATAGTCGGATTTGTTTATTGTTTTGGCTAACATTGTCACATTTACATCACCTTTCGACAACGCCGCGGTAGAACTTTGTTCCCTTGTGCTGACAAAGTATAGTTGTAAATTATTTGATAATACACGCTATCTGGAGACACCGTTAATTAAAATACAATCAGGTAGCTCAATTAAAAGAGTTTCATCAATATACCAGGACCATCTTCATACGACGTACGCCTGAATTGGGCGTTGTTAGGTCGCTTTCCATCTTTCTTTAAGAACTACTTCTAGCCAATTTAAATGGAAAGATCTCAGGCCGCGCGCGCAACACTTCCGCAACAACTCTCTAAATTTTCGCCCTTTGTTCGGCCGGAGCGGGAGAAAATTCATGAGCAGGGCCATTCTGGCCTGAACTAATTCCAAGAACTCACACGTTCCATTTAAGAACTAACTGGTAGGGACCAAGACTAGACAAATGAAAATACGATCTTAACACCAAATGCTGCCTCCTTTGCAGGCAACTCTACTACTAACACTAAGGGAATATGGCAAATATTAAAGACAAATGACATCAACCAGGCAAAGTAAGGAGATACATGTATAGTGACTGGAGAAAAAATAACAGAAGATAGACAGGGCGACGGTGGAAAGCGAGAATTCCTTAAGTCATCTTTTCTGTCCTCAGTTTCCATATTCACTATCAATCGTCTTCATTCACCATATTTAATCCAGGGAATAACACCAAAGGTTTCGGCATGGAATTAAGTTCAACGCCCTTCATGGATTTTGGACTTGTATTTTAAAAATCTTGTCAGATTTATCCGAGCTGCGTCCACCACCGGAAAGTGATCTCCCAGCTGTCGTTTTTCTGCCTTCACCTGCAGTTGGAAGACAAAGTGATCAGTATATGTACCGTTTGTACATGTTTACGATGTTACATCCTGTGCATGTAACCAATCATGTGACAGCATCACCAGGGTTATTCACCTCTGGTCAGGGCGAAATTCCAGGTCTTTTCCAGCTATAAGAAGCTTTTTCAAGGTCTAATGTATACGGGGAAAAAAGCATTAATTTCTCTTCTCAACACGCGAATAACCACTTTTCTCTGGATATTCCTTCACTCGACACAATTTGATGTCCGTAACTTGAAACAAACTTCAGTCTCCCTTACAAAATAATTTGGATAAGTGTCTGCTCGTTAGACTAATAATGATGTCCGTAAAAATGGTACCAGGTGGACTGCAGAGTCAAAACTCAAGAATTTTTCCAGTTTCCCATGAAAAATCTCCGTTTTTCTAAGAATCTCAGGCACTGAGGGAAAAATCCAAAAAAATCAAGGAATTCACGGTGAAGAAAGAACCCTGAATTGCATAATCGAGTCAAGATTTCGTTGCCGTTTATCACTAATATTGCTGAAAGTATTGCGTTCGTAGTCAAGGACGTAGTTCTAATGTTCTTAGTGTGTCACGGGTAGCCCAAGCCCGTGGTTGGAACTATTCATTTTGAACTGAAAACGATCTTTGCAGGTTACGTACAACTTTACAGCGATCGGAACAGACCAACCGTTCTCAGCAACATCTCACCTTGGAATGAGACATTGGAACTCCTGTTTAAGAAAATTCTTTATCTTTGTCCAGTTATATAAATGATCATTCAAAAATTAATAATTAATTACTAGTTAATCACTAGCTAGCGAAGAGATGAGGTGTCTGCTTTTGGAGTTATTGTTTGGAATACCGTTTGGTAGAAAATGCCCAAAGGATGCATATTGCATAACGAAAACAAGAAATTTCTTTCAAGGGACAATCTGATATGGACTTAACGGTTTAAAAATATTTTCTCGAGAAACGGCGAAAAGACAAACGTTATTGAAACACAACACTTACCCGACCCTTCAGAACTGGTTTCAACTGCTGCAGCGCCCCCAGCAACCCGACGGTCTCCATAGCAACGTTTACCAAAGGACCATCGGCAAAACTGTCAAAGATGGCATCCAAAGATTCCGCAATCACCCACAGACTGTTACTGCCAGTGATAACGTCGCGAAGCACCACACCAAGAGTCTAAAAAGATACAGAAAGCTTCGTCAATCAGGTTTAGTTAGTTGCTTAAGAAAAAATGACATTTTCAACTTCTCTAATACAATTCTTTCACCCAATTCAAGAAAGATTTAACATAAAAGTATTGCGCTGTTGCCGTCGCGTGCTCATCCACACCTTGAGTATATCCAACGAATTGTTCTGTTTGGCGGCCATTTTGCCAACAAAACCCAGCATACTGATCAGTTTTACACGCACTGCGTCACAAGTGACAGCTGAAGAAGTTGACTGACAGAGGAGGGACACTTGTTCTGCTGTGATAGCCTGTGTGGAAGAAAAGAATATGAAGTCTACTTGTAGCAGTATGCATGAATCTTAGAAAGCAAATATGCTATAGAACACCACCAATGATAGATCTAACTGGTTGTAAAGCTCAACAAACCTCAAATGGAGTGTGCAAAGCTGCTTTGTCTTATGCTGAACAACCTGTGACCATGCACATCATTGTTTTGCTTTACTTATGTACTTGAATGTTTCTACAAGTGAGTTCTTCATTTACTTTATGCAAGATAAAAACCAACGAATAAGAGAAAGAGAAAAAACCTGTGTAACAAAGCATCAGACCTATTTGGATACTACCTAAAAGTCCATGACCCTTTTACCGCTGACCTAAAATTGTAACTGATTAATTGTATGACCAGAACATATTCTCCTTCCTTATCGTTAAACTAATCTTCTCAGTCATTCATGAAAACACTATTTCTTGCTTCTTTCTTATTTTAAACTATATACTACAAGTCTAGATGCGGTATTACTAAAAGCCAGAAAACAAATAAGGGTGCAGGATTGCCTTCCACTATAATAAAAGTTCCTTAAATTTTTAAAATAAGGTAAATATGTAGAATACCAACAAAATGGTTAAAACCATCGACACTACCTCGGTTTTATTTGTCTCCGTAAGTTTCTCCAGCACCGCCCTCAAAACCCCAGTGGCTGCCTCAAGGAACTCTTCCTCGACATCTGCAAAATGTTTACCTTTGGGAAAAGACAAAGTTGTTACATTGTGTGTGCTTTAAAATGTATGTAGCTTTGCAGTTGAACTTTTGTTCAGTACAGCTAGCAGCTACTAGCATAAGTTTCCTTCAGAGTCAAATTCTTGTTCCTACTGCTTACGCTCTCGATTATTAAAGAACCCAGGGCAAACTTTGGTCAGACATAAGCCCCTCAAGCTCTCCCCTACGCAGAGCCTTTGAAAGAGGGAGAGAACAGGGCGCAAAGAGAACCATGGGAAGATCTCTGCGTACTCACCACTCTCTTCTTCGGGTCTCCATATATTCATTACTCTCACTCACTCTTGAAAAACCCAAGAAAACCTCTGTGGATGAGAAAGCCCTTCAAGTACAAAGTTAAAATACTCACCAGTCACGTGACAGTACTTACTCGTCATCCCAAAAGCCAAAGGGAATATCGTGTTCCACAGGTGGCCTAAGGTGTCAGCCCCTCCCAGCTGTGGCGTGTCCATGGAGGACACGATGTTGTTAAGGCATATGAGTGCCCTGACTTGAACCATATTTATACTGTTTAAAAAAAACAATCCACGTTGTAAGGTTAGCCAATACTTATATGGCGAGCTACAAAAAGTGCTAGTGATTTTTTCTCTAAACTTGATTTTTGAGATGTTCGGTAAAACTGTTCTTCTTATTATTATTATTATCGTTATTATTATTATTATCATTATTATAACTATTATTATTTGTAGTAGTAGTAATAGTAGTCGTAGTAATGCTATTAAGAAATTTTTACCTTTTTATCGTTTTCTTTCCGTCTTCTTGTTTTTCTTTCAAAGCTTCATAAATAGTTTTATCTGTAAAAGCAGTCTTGCCTAATACCTGCAGATTTTGAGTTACAGAAAAAGAGAAATATCAAACAACCACGCGTACAGTATTTCATCACTATAAAAAGATAAACGAAACAGAGTTAAAAAGACAACAACTGAAACTGCTTTAGTAAAGTTCTAACGAAAAAGTGAAGTACCTTGTTTGGCAAACCCAGTGTGAGTATTGCATTCACTATTTCTCCTGAAAGTTTCTCAGCGCTCTGCAATTTAAAAACAACACAATAATAATAATGATAATAATAATAATAATGATAATAATAATAACAATAATAATAATAATAACTTTATTTAATGAGGGTGACACTTTACAGTAACAAAACTGATAAGCTAGTGGCCCTCTTAAAATAAAGGCTACCTGTTTTCAATTAGCCCTTATGGTTACCACAGGTGGCCTCCACGTATTCTTAAGGATTTTGAATGTATTATTGTAAAACATAATGTAAATTAAAGTGTAAATAAATGTATTGTTGTTGTTGTTTTTGCCACGCGAAAAAGACATTTTGAAACTCCTGTACAAAGTAATCGCCGGTAAACTCAAAGGTTGTGTATTTGCTAGGGTATAGCTATAACAACCATTTTTAACCTAAACGGGAACCCACGTCTCACATGTTACAAACTGGAATTCAGTTAGTATACACCTATTTCAAGAAAGGTTGACCAAAAAGAAATAGAAATCATCAAAGATATGACACCAAGGGATGTTGGGTAGCTTAGAAATATACGAGTCACTTGTCAACAGACCTCATTTGCGTATCATTGCACCTTCAACAGATTGCTGTTTCAGCAATGCAGAAACTGGGACCACTTTACAGACGGTAAGCATAAATATAGGCTGTTACCCAGCATTCTAAGAGGTCACATCTTTCACTAGCTTAAATTACCGTATATACAAACTCGGTGACGTTGGTATTTCGAGCAATCTGATTGATTCACCGTCTCTCGCTAATGGACATTGTTCACTACCCGGGAGGTAGATAATTTGCGGAGCGAAAGAGCGACTGGGGTAAACCCCAATTTTGCGGTAGTGAAAGAGGAAAAATCCTGCAAACTAGTACTTTTTCTTGAATATACTACCATTATTCATCTCCATTTAAGACAAAAATTGTTTCTCTACTAACCATGTCTACGTCTTCTGTAACATCTTCATCAGCTTCGTCATCCAAAGAATCACTCCCTATGTCTTCCCATTCATCTTCCGAGCTCTCATTTGCATCTGGAATTTCAGAGATAAAACTAAAGATATGACCTATATACAGCTATTTCAAAAAAGGTTGTCATTGTTAACTGTCGATACTGGAACCGAAAGGAACTGTGGGTTTCAAGCAGCACAAACAGTCTATTACTACAGTGTATTAGCATTGAGTTTGCAAAATATGTAATGTTTGTTCATCATATAATGCCACGGCATTGCAGAAACAAATCTTTGCTGGCGCAATATAACTTATTTTGAGTGTACCTAAAGTTCCTTTCGGTTCCAGTATCGACTATTGACTTTAACAACCTTCTTTGAAATAGTTGTATACCATAAAAGCTCGGAAGCACATTTGTACCACCATTAACAAGTATCACGGCTAAGTGCAATGCGTATGTATACTAAACCCACCACATTGTTAAAACCAAAACAAGCTACAGTAAAACTTCCAATCAATGTCTATTATAATACTAGTTTAAAATGGTTTGCTCTAAAAAGAATTTATACTCAAAACGTCAGTTTTACACCCAACCTAACAGACCCCTCAGTTATCCCGACACCTTGGCCAGCCCTGGACACAGGCCTTACTCTAAATGAACTTGCCTGGGCAGGCAATGGCCATCAGCTCCTATGGTATGACATTGTGTCTGCCATCTCAACGGCAGTCGATTGATGATGATGACCAGCTTTATACCACACCTTACAGCCATTAACATACTATATGTATACCAACCCTCCTGATCAAGCTAAACATTTAGGAAACTCACTTTAAAGACAAAAAAACTCGTTTTTTTTCAAGACTGGTCTTCTGACATAAGCAACCAACAGTAGGCATCAAATGATACTTACCTCTTATTAGCCGAGTGCGAGGTCCGTACGGCAAGTTATGGACCGAGTTTTTTCCTTCCTTTTATGGCCCAAGCGAGGGCCATGAAAACAGGAAGGAAAAAACAAGGATCCATTACTTGCCATACCGACTGAGCAAACGAGGCTATAAAATGTTTATTATATGGCTTTGTTAATTATTCTGGTTTTAAAAAGAGCTAGCGGTCTGTACGGCTACTTAAGGACCTGGAATTGACCAATCACAGCACGTGAAATCATTCAGCCATATAATAAAGTATAACATAATAAAATAAACGAAACTTAAGATCAAAGTTTTGCAAGTACACCATAGAACACTTTTAAAACCTAGGAATAGTGTAAGTTAGAAATAAAAGCAACCTTTCTAAATTAAGAACGAAACATGGTAGTCGCCATCATGGATAAACTAACCCTCTAGTCTTACCATCTGGACAGCACATGTTTGAGAGGATCTCAAGGGCCAGCTGCTGTGCACTCAGCAACGTTTGCACTTCCCCCAACTGAAGAAAAAGGATATATGAGGTCGCCATTGTGTTTTGCATTAAGAGGTGTAACTCAGAAAGTAAATGGCTATAGACCACTTTCATAATGCGACCCAGTGACCATTATGAGGTCAAGCTCCTTATTTTCATACATTTGCTGTATTTTCGCTCCTCTATCCTCAACTCAGAGATTTTGTTTGTGGTCACTGGAACGTATAAAACTTGAGTTTTATAGATTGTGTGTGCATGCAAAATGGCAATTTGATACATGTGTATTACTTCAGGCATTTTGACAGGCAGTTTACATGTACTTATAATCGACGTTAGGAGAACGCAGTCCTAATCTTGAGTTGGATGGTCTCCCTGTGTTGTACTAGCCAAGAAATTTTGAGATTTTTCGTTCGTGGACTGCCATTTGGACGCCCCTCTTGGTTTTTCGAGGGGCCGGCCTCGTTTTCGAATCTGGCCAACTTCATGATCGACTGTGCTTTGGTCGAATTTATTTTCATGGCTGTTGTCCTTGCGCGTGCGTTTGGCTGGTTGCTATTTCTAGTAGATTTCTTTAAAAAATCAGTGCCGAGTGTTTTGCAAAAGCCTTAGTTTACGGGAAAATAGGTACTTGCAATAATTGTTCCGCGTTGGTCAACCGTGACCGTAGCGAATCGAGTTTCAGATGATAAATAACACGTCAGTTTTCGAGCGATTACAAACCCTATCTTGTCTTCGTTATAACTTCACTTGATTGGGCAAAAAGTTATCGAGTGTCATTTTGTTTACACAGTTACTAACTGCCCTCATCAACTTCATTTGTTTGAATCCGGTATTAAACCCTTTACAAGACTTCGAAACAGGTCTTGCTTATAATTTGAAATTCATAGGAGCGGAAACACGGACAGAGCTAGAGGTAAAAGGTTATCAAAACATTATTACTTTATGTACCAATAGTAATACGATCGCGGTGCAAAATGTTGTTCTTTTATCTGATGAGCTTCAACGCTGTAATCCTTATTGCTTATGCTGTTGTTGTAAATACCTTGAAGAACTAACCCTGAAGGCGGACTAGTTCTTGTACACAAAGTGCTGCGCCCAAGTACTTTCTTGTCCAGTTATCTAGTGAAAAAATCCAGCTTCTAGTTCTATTTCCAAAAGCTAATTTCTCAATTTTTCCGAAGAGGTCAAACGCATTCTCCTGATCTGTGATTACTTCTAGTTATACTCATTAATAATGCTTGTCTTTACACAGCACGGTGAAGACCTGTGCTCTCCTCATACACGTATTTGTACGTTTTTTACCAACTCCACTATTGCACTTGGCACCGACATACACGTATACATGTATATGTCAAATTGATTATAAACCACTATATTCAATATAGTTACATGTACAAACCTCTAATAGGTCAGGCATCCTTTTAACCAGAACTTGTGAGCAATCCACTTCGAGAGCTTGATAGAGCACTTTGACAACAGCTTGGATCAAATCATTGATATAACACACAGGGATTGAATGCCGAACATTGTACAAGATACCTAGAGTTGGAGGAGATGTATGTAACATTGTGAAAAAACGTAAAGTGGGGAAGGGTGTGTTGATACTTGTTTGGAGTGAAGAGAAATATAGAAAGGGATGAGAAGGCAAAAGGCTAAGTGGAAATGGAAATGGGGAGAGCAGTGGTGGGGACATGTGCCCCCCTCCCCCAAACCCTCTTTTTGGAGTTTTTTTAAATTTTTTTACAAAAGCAAAGTTAACAAGCAAAAAAACTGTAATTAAACGAGTACAGAATTTTCTCAAAATGCTAGAAATTTTGAGAGTTGGATTTTCAAAAATTTCTTGGGGACCATGCCCACAGATTCCACTAGAAAACTTGCACCTTCTGCACTCATGGTGCCCCCCTCTTCCCTCTGAAAGTCCTGGATCCGCCTCCTGACAGAAGGGGAGAAAAAAGAGCTAACTGAGGGGATAGGATTTAGGGAAGGAGGCATGTAGAGAGGTGATGAGAGGGTTTGAGAAGAGAAGAGACGCCCTACATGAAAGGGTTAAAAAGGAGATCATGAGAAAAGGCAGGCCAAGAGAGGAGGGGACAGGATGAGGATAAGAGCTCAGAGGCGAGAAAGTATTTGTATAACATACCCGTACATGGAAAAGTTGATATACAACTAATTAAATAGGACACAAAGATAATGTACACTGTACTCTGTCGTAAGTCCTAGTATTGTGCACATGGTCTTAGTGCAAAAACAGCCTAAGTGACGATTTTGAACTACCCTTTATAAAACCTCAAAACTATCTAGTAAGTATCTTCCTGCAATGCTACAGTGGCCAAAGGACTCATGTTACGTAGCCAACACATTGTTCTTGCAATACAAATGGCATTTTAGTTGAAGATACCAGTGAAGCTGCAAACTGTACATGTACTATCACCTTCCGTTTTTATACTGCACACATTATGACAATTTGAGCATTACCTGCTGAGAGTACTTTTGTAAGTAACATATCACCATTTGACTGCTCTGCCATCATGGAGCCCTCTAGAATCTTCATGAGACTTGTGCTTTCACAAAGACAGTGAGCTGCAGTTTGGTTGTCCTCTGTCACGGTATGTAGACACTGAGCTGTGCAATTTTAAAAAAAATTCGATTTCTAATGACAACTCCCCATTGGGGCTTTTCAGTGCCAAGTTGTAAATAAACTTAACTGGGTTAGGAATCCCAACTGGCCGGAGGCAAACCAGTTGGCTATCTACAAGCATGGCCAAGGATTTGAAACTCAGATTTTCTGTGAAACAAATCCAGCTAGCGGTCAGAGTGGATTTCGAACTCGGATCCTCCGGGTTACAAGTCCAACACTCTAACTGCTCGGCCACGCTGCCTCCTCCCAATTCATACAAATAGACTAAGTTAACAATCAGGATATGTATCTGCACAATCACAGTATCCAGTTAGTTTTTGAAGTGGGGTAGTACAGATACCTCAAGCCCCTCCAACTCTGAGGTCCTTGTCACACCCTGCCCATTGCTCAAATCTGGAGAAGCAAGACATTCTGACGTGCCACCATGTACAAGTTAGACGGCCAGTGGCTTATGTGTCACTCATATGTGTTACACTCACTCAACAGCATTACGCGCAGATCAACAGGGAAGTTGTTGTGCTTACATGGACACGCAACCCACTCAACTACTTTAGTGTGGGAAAGCACTTTCATTTAAAGACAGACCATAAACCCTCATTCCACTACTATGGAGCACAGTTATCAGTGAACTTAACGGCTACAAATTCAGTGCTTCAGGATGCGACTGATGAGGATTGACTATGACATTGTGCATATCCCCATTAAGGAACTGTACACTTCAGTTGCACTCTCATGAGCACCGCTGAGAAATGCCACAAGCTAGACAAACTATCAATACAAGTATGAACTGTAGTACCATTGATGCTTTGCCAGCAACCAATGAATGTCTAAATCAGATCAAATGCAAACTTGGAAATGGCCAAGAGATTTACAGTGTATTGCTTAGGTGAATGGCCAGCAGAAAAAGCTACCTGCCCTTAAATTCTGTACCCATACTGGGAAGTCTGTAGAGAGTAAACAGTAAACAAAGGTCTTGTGTACAAAGGAGAGAGACTTGTGATCACTTTGCTGCTACACACTGAGATACTGTACTGGAAAGGATCCACTAAGGACATCTCGGTGTTACCAAATGTCACAAACTTGCAAAGACAGCAGCTGCTACTGTATGAATGTGATGGACAATACACAGTTGGACACTCAGATAGTTGAACTCATTCTAGTCCAGCTGTTGAGCCCTATCTACAGTGTACATGCAACTGAGCGGAACTTTAAAATGTTAAGATGATGTCACATGCCAATGAAAACAATTACAATTATAATGATAAACTTGAATCACTACACAACCAAATTTCTTTTCTGTCAATAATGTTTTAGAGTTATAATATATGTTATGTGCATTCTCTGCTCTTTCTGCCAGCCAATCCCCGACACCCTCAAAAGATGAGGCCAAACTGGGCTAATACCCTTTTTGAAATAAAATGAAGTGTTTTTTAAAACCTAAGTGGCATTTAGTTAGAAATATACAAAGCATAAAAAATTATTTAATAATAACATATTCACCGGCTGGGACAGCGACCGAGGTTGGGAACACCTCCACGTTAAGACAAGAAACCAGCACGGGGAGCAGATTCTCCTTGTTGAAGATCTCCACCGCAGTACTGCTACACTCACTATGTGGTGAACAGAGACAAATTTAATTGGAGCTACAGGACAATCAACTTTCATTCTTCTGGTCATCTGAGACGAGTTACTTTAAATTGGCTCTGGACAAACAATTTTGCTGAATCACTTGTCCGTATGGTCAAGTGGAATTGATGCATGGTTCAATCTTAGTTTGTAAAGGGAAACAACCGCAGCTAAAATGGTTGCTTTGAAAGTCTTTTTTAATTGGTGTATATGCCTTTGACAGGTAATAGCAATACTGTGACATGATTTTTTCAAAAGTTTGAGCAAATATGTGTAAAAGTATTTTCTTTGGACAAGTGAAAATTGCCTACGGACAAGTAAAACTCAGATCGTACTCGTCCCATGGACGAGTACTGAAGAAAGAAAATAGTTGATTGCCCTGGGCTACACATGCCCCCTTTCTCCCTCTTGTACAATGTAATTTCATTCAAACTCAAACCACTCACACTGTCGTCTACATACCATAAATTCCACAAAAGACTGACTGTCTGCACTGCAAGATTGCTTGCATCACTCGTTTTTTCTCCTTTAGCAAGAGATTCTAGTGTCTGTCAGAAATAAAAATTAATGGACAGTCACACACAGTAACTAAACTTGTAATATTACACCTATTAGTAATTTACTTAATTCAACACAGAAACTGATTGCAAAAACAAGTATACTAAATAATGTTAATTGTCTATACTTTGAGTCTTCAATCCTGGAGAATTATACATTTTTATACAAATTGTATTTACCTGACTTTTCATAATACTTTAACTAAAACAACAGCTTCAAAGAATGTCAGATCTTTCTCCAGACCAGCAACTGAAGACTCAACTATGAAACTACCACTTCTGTAAATGATGTCACAGATCAACTTGGACCCAATCTTTCTTTTCTGTCATTTTGAAACCAGGAAGTATAATTTTGCCTGTTTGAATGTTAATTGTGCCACAAAGAAAATTTCAAATCAAAAATTTTTTTGCTTTATATATCAGAACATTAGAAGGTTCTAAATATGAAAACCTCACACTGAAGTGATATAATTATACACACTTTAATATCAAAAATGTTACCTTGTGTATTAAGACCATTAGGGGGGTCATCACATCTTGCTCCACCATGGTGACACAAATGTCAGGACCTCCACTTAGACTCAAATTCCTGAAATTCACAGTTATTTTGTAAACAATAACTTTAGACCTTCATATTCTGTTCGATATGGTCAGACATATAGATTGAGTCTTAAAATCATACATGAGTGTTTAGTTAAGAAAAAGGTTTCGTAGGCTGTAGACACTGGTGACGGATTTCACCAAATGAATCCATGTGAAGTTTCAATTCTGTTTTCGAGAAAGAATATTTGATTTATATGATTGTATAGGTGTCAAGGTACAAATTAAGGGTTTTGTCTAGCCTACTACTATAAGTGTGTATGTTTATTTATTTTTTTTTGCTTTGGGAGATACGATTGTTTCAATATAAGGTTAGCTCTTTTTCAAAATTTGTTGTAGCTTAGTTCTTGGCAGATCAGCCTGAAGTCTTCTCTCAACCTTTGTCCTTTCAGAGTTTGCAAAAATATTCATTATTGTACATGTTATTGTATGCAATCATATAATTATATGACTTGTAACAACTTGGGCTGGCAGATAACTAAAAAATATTTGGTTTGCAAAAGTTATCGAATGTGTACATGTATAGAAAAAGAAATCAATAGTGTATGACTGAACAATTTGGGAGGCAGAGATGTTAGTATTAGTCTTACAAAATTAAAGTACCAGTTACTTGCTATTAGCACTTAGTAATTTGTGTCACATGCTTTTCTTGAAGCCACAAGAATGAAGCTCAAAGTACTTCAGTCTACATCTGGTTACAGATTTCTATGGATACATACAGTAGTAAGCAGGTCCATAGTTATTAGAAAAACCAATCAAAAAGAAACTCACTACAGATTTGGCTGGCTAAACTGTGGGTCTACAATCATGTATACTAAACCACCAAATTCATGGCACTTTCAAAAGGTCTGTAAAAAACACCATTGCTGGGCAGTTTAGTGTTTGTTTATCGAAATGAAACTCACACAAGGTTTGGCTGGCTAAGGGATGACTACTTGACTGTATACTTAACCCCCATTTGAAGTCATTGAGTTCAATGCAGAACCAGGTCTGTAAAAGCTACCATTGAACTGTAGGCAGTCACTACTTGCCATGCCATAGGGACACATGAGACTCTTTATCAAACTGAAACTCACACAAGATTCGGCTGGCTAGGGGATCTACATGTTTACTTAACCACCAAAACCATGGATTTCAAGGTCTATAAAAGAATACCATTTCAAGACAGGCAGTTTGTTAGCACTTGTCATGTCATAGGGACACACACATATAAGGCCCTTGACAGTTGAAGATGCAAATTGATGCAAGCTGGTGGTCAAACAAAACAAAAGTTTAGCCTACTTGTATCTCTGTTAGTTCAGGGTTTAAGGCAATTGAAATTAGCATGGTTACCTCAGGGATCCTGCTGCAGCTTCCTGTATGGATCTCACATCATCCAGCAACAAAGGACCAAGTCGTCGGACTAATCCTTGTTTTACCAACACTGGAATGGCATCAGTATCCAGCACTAAGTTGGCCAAACTAGCACAAGCACACTCTCTGTCTTCATGTGAAGGGCTGTTTAACTAAAATATATTACCAAAACCTATGGTTACTGCGTGTACACCGGTACAATACATTGTATTGTACTAATAAAACCTTCCACTAAGGTCTAAAGCTACCTTTCCTGTAGACTACATCACATCACCTTTCATGCTCACACAGAAGCAAAAACTGTGTGCAATAAAATTATGACTGTTTGTAGTAAATGTGTGTTTAAAAACATTGTACATCAGAACTCATTTAAATGTACTTTAAAATGTATTAAAAAATCTCAATTTTTTGATTGCAACTGAACCTTCTTCAGAAAAAAAAACATGCAGTTCTATATATTCTTACTCTGAAGGTTGTGCTCTAATCAAAAATCCAGTTTTTTAAAAGCTTTCTTAAAGAGCATCTAACTCAGATCAGATCTATATGAGCAATAACACACATTTATTTTCATGATGACTGATCACCTCCCAATCATTAACTGTTTGTGTATCACTTCATGCTTACATGTATATAGATGTAATGTTCCATATACAAATACATCTAATTAGTTATACAATACAAATACACCCAAAGCTTAAAACTCATTCAGTTACCCAACTAATTACAGCTCAGTACTTCAAATATTTGTCACTTCATGAATAGAAAATAGTAGTGGTGGAGCAACTGCAGAATACACCCCCTACCCCTTAACCACCAGTTACTGTATGTTTCTACAGAATAAGGTTGTACAGCTATAATAATTTTTTTTTTGATTGGGATGGAGGGATATTGTGAAGAATATGCCCCCAAAGATACATTTTGAGACATTTATTTTGTGTTTAGAGTTTTAAAATGACTTTGCCTCATTCTCTAAATGCAAGACATTTAGAGAACAATGCATAGTCAACGGAGATGCAGTTTCGGGGCTCTAAAAAACAGAAATCAAGTCACAAAATTTACCTTGGGGGGCGTATTCTTCACAATATCCGGGTGGAGGTATATTCTTTAATCTAGCAAGAGTAGCCAACCAGTTTTACAGGTTTTATATGAGCAATATTAATTTGTTGAAGCTTTGAGTTTGCACAGGTAATTGTTCTTTCAGTTCTTGTATACAAATATAAGAGTTGAATATCCAGGTACATACTCAAGGCATTTAGACAAACTGCAATCAGTTGAAACTACCAAGTTTTGGAATCGAATTCACAATAAAAATTTGTTCTTGTTACTACAAGTGTAACTATAATCCCTAAGTCTAACTATGACTGTATAATGGCTAATATTATCTCAAAAACTGACCCAATAAAGTTTCCCTGTTTCAGGAATATAGAGGCCAAGGTACAGTTTTACTACTACCGAACCAACATACTACTCCGCAGAAAATAAATGATTTTTAAGCTATTCCACAATCTAGATACAGTTTGAGAACTTATGTGGGTATCAGCGGCCATCCCGAGGGGGCGACCCCCGGGCACCCAGGGGCATTTGTCACAGCTGCCGCGACAAATTCATGCTA
>JAOBRG010202874.1:0-17457 GCA_027574985.1 Umimayanthus nakama | reverse complement strand
TTTTGGGAAGTAGTGTCTCACATGTACATCGTACTGCCTCGTCATACCGATATGGCAAGGAGTTGATGTTCCAAAATAATAAATAACCGCTGAAAGCAGCTCTGACCAACTCCTGGCATCATCTATTGCTGTAAAGTAGCTAGAATTTGGGCTAGTTCTAACCTTTGGGCTAGTTTCTTTGAGAGTTGTCGACTACACCAACGGCTTAAAACCAGCGTCCCTGTCCTCGGACGATATCAGGGGCGGATCCAGAGGTAGTTCGAGTGTTTCGGTCAAACCCCCTAAAGTGGAACGCAAATACTTACCATGCTTTTCTTGTGAAAAATTAAGGTCTTGTTAATTAACAACAACAACCAGATTTAATGTAGGTAGACCTTTGTCCAAACCCGCTCTCACTATATCCTGGATCCGTCCCGGGATATATAAACTTTGTCAGATGGACAGGCAAATAGAGATTAACTAAGTTCAAGAGAATATAACCAGTGTAAGAAAGATACGTTCTCTTAGGATAATATTCTCTTGTTAAGTTTAGTTTTTTCTTCTGGAGAATCTGTGTTTGGATGAAGAAAGGGATAAAAAGCAATAACCGTTGGTAGACTTGATGCAAGAAGAATAAATCTGACCAATTGTAACTGTACATTTAGACTACTTTTCCTGGTTTGCCCGAGTTTGTCATACCACAGTGTACGTGTAACATATATATTTTACTTTAATTATTGCTTATAGCAACTCGTAGCACTCCCCTTACCTGTTGGTTACTTCTAGTTTTAAGTTTATTTGCTGTTAAAGCTACCGTTCACGTTGAAACGGTTCAAAATTTCGAAATTGAGGTTTTCGCAGAAAATAAAAATACGTTTAATGAGCATCTAGTAGAAAAAAAATGTTTTTCAGTACGTCTAACAGTTTGCGAGATATGGCGAACGAGAATTTTTTCCGGAAGTGAAATTGTATGACGTGCGGTGTACTTTAGGAGTAAATTTCTCGAGAATATAATTATTTTGGCTAAAACTGCGATAACCCAAAGGGTCAATGCTCCCCCAATTTTTAACCTCATGCCGTCAAATTTGCCAAGTTCATAAAACAAGAGCAGAAGAAGAAAACAGTCCAGGCGAACTTTGAAATTCCGCACCAATCATTATTTATGACTCAATCAGGGTAGTTTCGTACGCTGCAAATAATATAAGGAATCTTCTTCAATTACCTGTAGAAAATTAATGACGCATTCAATTAAAAATCGCCAGGAAGGAATTGGAGTAGAAATTGTGCTGAAAACTGACAAACAAACTAGAAATGGTTGAAATTGAAACTGCCAGCCGCATTGACGGCTAGAAGTGAAATAAAGAGTTTGAATCATGATGCTCGCATTCGTTAATAAACCAATAGTTTTAAACAATTTTTTCACCATCATTTAGATAATTTTATTAGCTTTCCATTGATATATAGGTTTGTGGGTATCCGACGCGTATTAACTAAAGTTGCATACGGAAAACTGAAAACACCGTTCAAGGTGAACGGTAACTTTAACCACTTTGATACCTGCTTGTATCTTTATTAAGTAATACGTTTTTGTATCAGCGAATGGGATATATCTAAGCAACTCAGAAGCGTATGCAGTGTCGTTTATGTAAATGATAAACAAAAGAAGCCCTACATTACCACCCGGGAGAACAACACACCCGACGGTTAAATGAAAACCCGACGATATCGTTTTGTATTTGACACCTTTTCTGTGGTCGCTCAGATATTTTTTGATCAATTCTAAAGCCAAATCTCTGAATCCAAAGCGCTTTAGCTCATTTAAAAGAATGTTATGGTTAACAGTGTCAAACGCTTTGGATATACCCAGGAACCAGGACAATGCCATCACAGAGCTCTTTGATCGATAAAGTAGGAAATCCGATCGTCTGTCAGATGCATTAACGGAAAGGCTTGTTGAATGTCGAGACCTCGCCCAATAGCTGTGTTTGAAAAAAGTGTTTCGCTTATTTACATAACTTATCATCCTGTCATATATTACTTTTCATAGAATATTGAAAGAGCGGGATGTATTGTAGTTGCTCCACAAAACTCATACAATTTGGATAACCCTTTTCATATACTGGGGTTACCCAAGCTGTTTTCGTAGCTGGGTACAGTTCCTGTTGTCTCTCATTGATAAATTAATTTACTTCATCAATTTTTACTTGATCAAAGCAACTTGCTTCCGCTATTAACGAGAAAACATAGACTATAAACTTGTCTTTTATAACACAGTAAAAACCCTCAAAAAAGGACACGGAATTTTTGCTTCCGGCTGGTTTTGTACTTTCAGATCGGGAACTTTTGGCAATATCAGCCTGAAGATGTTCTTAAGGTCTTTTTAAAATTGTTTCTGGAAATTATGTAAATATAACTAATTTGTTTCTTTTAAAAAAATTGTAAGTAAGTCATGTCTAAAAAATTAATTGTGTCTGCAGTGGTTCAGCACATATATTTTGATCTAACCCGGTAGGCTTTTGTAATCAGTACCTGGCAATTTTTTTTTAATTAACAACATTTTTTCGTTTGTTAGTCGATGCTTTTCTTATGTATATGGTATCTTATGGATCAAATTTTACCCTGCGTGTTCTCAGAACTCACTTGCTCTTTTATGTTGCTTTTTATAGTATCTATTTTTCAAAGCAAAATTGGGCTCAGTCATATTGCCTAAATACCAGAAACTAGTTACGATTCAAACTATGTTATATTCATCCAGTTGTTTATATATTTTTGTATATTGTGAAGTATTGACTGCGCGCAGCACAACATTAAGGTTACCGTTCACCTTGAGCGGTGTTTTCAGTTTTCGTTATGTAACTTTGTTAAATAATACGCATCGAACACCCACAGCCTATATATATATGGATAGCTTTTTAAACTATGTAATTGATGGTGAGAAAATTGTTAAAAAATGGTTTGTAAATTTTTGCGCATATTAAGTCAAATTTGTCGTTTTTGTATATTATCAAAACAGCTATAAAACCGTAATCATACTGAGTTTCAGAACTATTTACTCCGTTTTTGTACGTGTTGGAAGACATAATGAAGGTGAAACTTGTCCTTGCATTAGATTAACCTTGCGTGTTGAGTCGATAACTCAAATGTTTGTATGACTGCGTAGGTTAAAGAGGTTTTTTAACCCTAAGGCATGTTTAACGAAATTAAAGTAAAACAACAAGTTGCACCAGATACTTTTACTTTTTAAAAGCGCATTGAGATGTGTGATAGAACTGAATAGAACGGAAAGTTATGCGAAAGAGAAGAAATTAGACCTCCAGTTTTAACTGACCAGTCTTTTGATGGACGTTTTGAGTTATTAAATAATGAGATTGGCATACAAAAAAGGCTCGCAAGCAAACTTTAAAGAAGCAGAGAACTAGAATTTTTAAGTCAGGACAATATTTGACGCGAGGACAGAAACGAAAATGGATAGCAACAGAAATGGTTCACTGTTATAACAAAAATGTTCAGCCGTTGCTATTTTGCCAAATTTTGTGTTATAATTTATTGCATGTATACAGTCGGATATTATCGTTCCAATGTTTTATTTCAGTTTTCTGTTTATGCTTTTAAACTGGAGTGTTATTCATTAGCTTTAAAACCTATTTCCGATGAAAACCTATTCACGGCAATAAAAGACGCTATAATTATAAAATGCTCTTGCAATTGGTGCCTTTAGTTAAGGCCGGGTGAGTTGCTTCATTAAATTCCAAAATTAGTGTGCTGTTCATTGGTTTTAAAATTTTCTTCCAATGACAACTTAACAGCACAGTAATGGATGGCACTGTAATAATTACTGAATGTTCTTCTTATTGGTTCAGTTAAAGACCGGGTGAGTTGCGTCATCAAATCCCAAAACCTAATACCTTTTTCAAGAACCAGTTGAGTTCCATAAGCTAGTGAATAAATTTAAATCTTGAAGAAGATGGACAATTACTCTACCTTCTCTAACTTTTCTTCAGGAGCACCGCCTCTCTACCAATGTCCACAACTTCCCGAGTTTGCTCAATGGAGGAACACCTATCTAACCACAGAAGTGTTTCGCAACTCCCTTGCTACCTTGACGATCAACGGGCTGTTATTGCTCATAACAGCCCCCTCAAATGCTCTTGTCATTTTCTGTATATTGGTCCAAAGGCGCTTTCGAAGGAGCTCATTTATGATCATGTTGCTTTCTCTCTCAACCACCGGTAAGTAGCTTTTCATTTTCAAGCTCGAGCGCTTCGGCAATTAAGCCAGGTGAAAGACTCAGTTCTGTCGAACGTTGCTTCTAGTCGATTTTACCATTTGAATAAAAAAATGTGCAGATCAAAGTAATGGTTGTTTAAACAACATTGTGAGTATCCTTTCTAGCCTGTCGTGGAGCATTCGATATAAGCTCCATATTTCAAACGCACACGCCTCAATGGGGCCATCTTCTCCAGCTTACAAGCTGTATGTGCCTCTTTAAAGCCATCTCCACTCCTTCTCCCTCGTTGATTTCACTATCGTGGAGATGTCAAGGCAAAAAATACTTTGTGACTTTGTGATATGTGTTCAAGTCTTTCTTAGAGTACATGTGCTACCAATGTCCATTCTCTTCTGTTAATGATCTGTTTCCCTGTCCTTTACCATTTAGTTTCCAAATGTCTTAACTTTGGATTGTTTCAGGACACCATATTCGCACAATTTTCTTGAGTTTGACCACTTGACATCTGCATTATTCTGTGATAATATTTAGTTTTTATCATTTGGTACATTTCAGAAATAGAGGTCTTGCTGTCGTCTTCACTCAATATACCACACTTAATAAGAGTGTCGGCCGTGGAACTATAATCCTAAACTGCGCAGATTGTAAAAATGGCATACTAAAAAAATTGCAATTTTAATACTTATTCTCAAAAATAATGGTCGCGCAATTCGTTGTACACATGCTCAGTAATTGGATGCAAGTTTAAAAAGGAGGAGTTTTTAAAAAAAAGGACCTGCGTTAGCACTCAGGCTCCGAGAGTTTGCATTAACGAGTCCCACAATCTTTAAAAGTGACTTGTAGTGATTTTAGAGCCAGTTTGTATTTCTTAGAAAACAAAATTACTTTTAGTATGGATTTGGCAAGATACGATGCTTGGATCTTGTGTACTTAGATTTAGCAGTTCGTCGTGAACGTACCTTTGACAAGCTTTGCATTCCAATGTTTCCTTTAGACTTCCTGGTTGGTGTCTTTGTCCAGCCGCTTTTTATAGAATGTCGAATCTTTGAGCTGTTGGGCCGACCAGAGTTGGTTTGTCGCTACCGAATCGCGCAGGCAGTTGCCGCTGTAACATGTCTGGGAACATCTCTCGCCCACACGTGTCTAATCAGTGTTGATAGATATCTGGCAGTGCGTTTCCCAGTCCTTTACAGCGTCCTCTTAACAAAACGCCGAACGGTGGTGGCCGTCTCACTCCTCTGGATGATTTCTACAGTGTACTCTGTATTACCATTTGTGGGGTATCCAGAGGTAGGCAATTTGGCTGGACGGTCGATTTTAGTTGCACTTCTTGTAATTGTCACTGCAGGCTGCTATATTGGAACGTTTGCTGAACTTGACGAAAAAAATGTGCAGCTCAACCGTCAACGGGGACCCTGTCTGGCACCTGCCAATAGCTCGTGCCAGACTTCCAGCAGGTTGAATGAAGGACGTGGCCAATTATCAGCGGCAGTTTTGATAAGAAGGAAGAAAGAGAAAAAGCTGGCACGAACAATGCTTATCACAGTTGGCATACTAGCTTTGTGCTACCTACCTGGAATTTTAGCGTACTCGCTGTTGCCACGGAAGAGAGAAGAAATAGAAGGTAATTGGATTATTCAAAGGTGGTCCGACACCTTGTTTTACTTCAACTCGTTTGTCAATCCGTTTTGGTACTGCTGGAGGATTCTTGATCTGAGGAGAGCGGTTCGAAAACTTCTCAGATTCAGATAGAGGGAAATGCTGGACGAGAATCGTCTATCAAAATAATTGTAAAACCAGATCGAGGTGCCAGTTTGTCGCACTCCCAGGTACCAGTTACCAGTGTACTCCCAGGCACCAGTGAAGAATGAGCAAGTACCAGGAAACTCAATATGAGGATTTGGTGAATGATAATGAAGGACATTGAGGGTGAAAAAAGATTTCATTGAAAAAACACAACTGAATTAAATTCTTATTATTACAAATCAAACAACTAATTACATTTTAATGTAAAGACGGGTAGCATTACGACCTCATCATCCAACTCTATGGCGAGTTACCACGCATTCGTACTAAGGTTCAGAAAAGAAGAGAGGTGTCGGCCGCTCATTGAGTTCGGCACCCAGGGATAAGAAAACTCTTCTATGTGGATGTTTCAAATAAAGATGCTGGATAAAAATTCAGAGAGGAACTGACGACTGAAGACTAAATCAAGTGAGGTGTTTCAGAGATTCCGTAATGGTACAGATGGTGGTGAACTCTCGCTAGCCTCGTCCGCAGTCAAACGTTTTGCTTCACGGGCGGCGCGGTCGGACTGTGCGCTAAAGACTTTGTCCACAGGAAAGCTTCGCCGTCTGCCATTTTGAATGAAGAAGCTTAGCGACCAGGTCAACGGAGTGAGTCGATTGAGGATGAATGGGGATCGGGACGATGTGATGAGTTACACTCGGCAAAGCCTTAAGAAAGCGTTTTAGTTTGCCTCTTAAGTTAAAGAACAAGCTCAAGTCACTTCCACGAATTCCCCATAGCCATATTTGATTAATTAGTTATATTTTGAGGAAGCTCATTCGCTATAATCCTGCTGTTTTTTCTTTAAGCTTCCTTACCATCATTTACTTAGGTATTATTTATTGTAAAACACTGTGTAAAGCCTATGCAAAAGAAAAAACTAATTGAATGAATAAATCTGAATATCGATTAATCCATAATTTAGAGCCATTATCAGTAAAATTGCCGGGTAACTGAGGAACAATTTATCCCTCAGCGTTTCTAGGTTGAAACTTTGTTGAAGATATTTTAATACCTTCTCAAGGGAAGACAATATCTATGAAATAGACTTCTAAGAGTTTTACAAGGGTTTTGTTGGAAAAGAATCAATACAACTCGGCTATAGATCAATGCTGTAAGCTCTAATTTTGAAGAGTTTTCCATCTATTTTCATAAAAGTACAATTTGGGTGTAGAGTTACTTCAGACGCTTGCTGCAGGGCTTTCCAGCAATTTCTTCACAACAAATGCAGGGTACAGTAGTCGAGGGAATTACCTCAGATTGAAATTCTAAAGATATTTAAGAACATTCAGCCCAAAAATTAGACGTTCTTTGTAAAATCCTTATCTTAGTTTACAGAAGAGTGAGATTTTGTATGGGTACGAAATTACGTTTCTTAGTGGATCGAAGTCAAATTGTTCATTTTACACACAACTAGCTTCCCCCCCCCAAAAAAAACATCCCTTAGAGTCTAACTATAATATAAGGAGTTGATGTGAAGATATGCTTGAGTAAATTTTTACCATATAAACGACTGATTACTCTCTTAATTCTGTAACAACGTGCAAACTTTGATCTGAGGCGGAATGCTCTTTATTTAAAAATATTAAAACTAAATATTGATATTACAGCATTAATATTAAAATTTTAAAATATTTAAGAACATATAAGGATTTTAGCTTCAAATGTTTTTACGCATAATTATTTGCATTGGTTGTATATTTGTAAATTTCCAATCACACAAATTTAAACTGAAAGAAAAAACACAGTTTATTATTTAGCCACTTCCCTAGCCGTCAAGAGAGGAAGAAGTATAAGAATAACTGAAGGATTTGAAAACAAATTTTTATATGCACAACACAATAGGCAACGTTGCGGTTGCATCCGGGCGTTATGCAAGCACTGCACGAGAAACAAATTACTTCCATGTTTTTGTCAGTATTTAAAACAAAAGTTCCTTGCCTTTCTTCAGCCTCGAGTTTGTTCTTCTAAATTTGAAAATTTCGGGCATTAATCAACGTCAAGCTCTTTTAAAAAAGGGTATTTAAAATAGGGATTATTAAATTAAAACGTTAAAGGCGAGCTGGCATCTCAAGTTCAAGCTGAGACTTGAAAAGCTTTGAATATGTAAACGATTTCATTCAGTTGCCGCGGCCACGCAGACGCCCGGTTTTCGCCAACAAGGATGCCGCAAAAACGGGAGGGAACAAAGCAAAGACAACATACATCTACAAGAATCTTCTTTTATGGCGTCACACGGACGTGGCAGAGGTGATGTCGAGTTTCAAACTACTCACTGCTAGATCTCTTTGCTTAGTGAGAATGTGTCTGCAGATCATACCGCGCAGAGGGACATACTGCTCTTGCATGATCTCTATGCACAGTGAGAGCGTGTCTGCTAATCATAGCGCTCAGAATGGGATATGGCTTTTACATGTCGGGATTAGGAGCGGAGGGAATGAGAAAAATTTCCATAAAGAATGGATAACGACCATAAAACTATCCAGACCTTTTGCAAATTTTTACGGGCAAAGATTGGTAGGAACAAGACAAGCCGCTCGCCTTCCCACAATGCTTTGAGTTTGGCCCCGACCACAAGGAGGTTTTTTTCTCCCGTTTTCAAAAAATCCGAGTTCACAGTAGCATTTTCAAATCGTTTTTGCCTGTCCACAAGTATCCGGATATTTTGTTTTCTTCGTTTTTGAAACAAACTTATATTCAAACGACTAGGTCTCTTACAAATACAGTTTTTGCCGTACAAATGCCAATTTGTATTGGTAATCAAATGTTTTGCAGTTCAATTCGGGATTAATCAGCACAAGTAAATGTTTATAAGACTAGCACTGGACTTTCACAAAATTAAACAAGCGAATCGAGCTCAGTTTTTTGTCATTGAAACATTTACGAGTGCTGATCAACTTGAACCCGAATTGCACGAACAAAACATCTGATTACTTGTTTATAAATATACATTCAGTAAAGAATCGGTAATGAGCACGAGAAACATGGATGAACAATCTGCGCATGCACACTTCCCATCTTGACAAAACTCCTATTGTGTCTACAGGCGATTTCAAATGTTTCCATGAAAAGTGCATCAAATAAGTCTGAAAACAATCTTCAGAGAACCGATTTTCACAGCTGTAGAAAGTAAAAATCCAGTTTGTGTCTCAACAAATATCTTAGTGCATGTTCATCTATTGGAGCACACTACAGCACCTTTCAGTTTGACAATTGTTAAAAATAAACGTTTACATTTTATCTTTCATAAGACTCCTCGTCTATTGAACTGAACTGAAACAAACTTGTTTGATAAGATGGTTTTTGATTTGATTGTGATTACTAGTAGCTGCACTAGTTGGTTTAGCATTGACGGTCTTGATGCTGTTCGCCGGTTTCGTCAGCCTGAAGCAAATTATGGTTTTGTGGTCAGTAGCTTTTTATTTCTTCACTATACAAGGGCGGATCCAGGATTTACAAAAGGGGGGAGGGGGGAGGGGGACGGGGGAACCAACAAGCGCCGAAGGCACGGGCTTTTTAGGGGGTCTTTGGGGATGCCGCCCCAGAAATATTCTAAAATTAATGTCTCTAAAATGGCCATTTCCAGAATTTTGAGACAAATTCTGTACTCATTTAGTACTAACATTTTTGCTAGTAAACTTGTAAAAAAATTCCAAAAAAAGGGGAGAGGGGGGCGGGGGGAGGGCGCACAGGCCCCCCAGCTCCCATGGATCCACTACTGCAATAATTAGGTTGTTTTGCCCAGGTTTTCCACCGTCGTAGTCAATTCAGTTGGTACTTCTTATAGTTTATTTATTTCTAAATGTTTCTTTTAAGTTTTGAATAAGCATATCACTGCATTCGGCAAACCTGACCGCCGTTTTGTTTGTTTAAAACCAGTGCATTTGTATAGGTAATTCTACAGCTGATCTGAGACTATGAAGATAGCCAATCAGGTGCGAGAAAGCGGGAAAAACTTGTTGTCATTTCCAGTCCCCAAAGCATGCTTTTCTGTGCGCGATCAAAGTTCACGAGAACAAACAAATATGGCTACCGTGTCGGTTGTTGTTTATTTCGGTTTATTTACAGTTGATTCGGTTCAATCTTGGATTCAAAAGTTTATTAAATTTCAGCGAGAGTCGGGTGCGATGATAACAGGTTTTTCCCGTGACGTCATGGAGCCAGATCAGCTGGTTGTACGACTTTGAGTGCAAGTTGGAATTAATTTGCACGAGAGAGTTTTTCAATAGGTATCAAAATTTTACAAGCCCGCAAGACAAATTAAACTTGAATTTTTTGAAAAAATATCGATTGCAAATCATCTTCAAATTGAACAAAAAAAGTCGTACGACTACCTGTTAATATTATACATGAAAATCAATTAAAGGTCGATCATTAACCGGAAGTGTCTCCTTTGTTGAATGTTTGGAAGTTCTTTTGAAAACTTAGGAAAAAGCACCGGAAAGTGGAAAAAACAAGCATTCCGACAAGTTTCCGAAACTTAAAAAATTCTTAAAAAATTTCGGAAAGCCTTCGGGAATCGGGAATCTTCGGAAGTCTTCGGGAAAAAGGTAAATGTCTCAAAGTGGTAAAACAAAACTCCAGCAGTTTTTGAATTTTTTTTAAATATTTGGAAATCGTCGGAAAGCTTGGGAAAGCTTCGGAAAAACCAGTAAATGTCACAAAGTGCTAAAAACAACCTTCTAGCATTTTTTGAAATCTTTTTGAAATCTGCGCCTTCTTCGAAAGCCTTCGTAAATCTTTGAAAAAAAATCGGGAAATGTCGGAAAGTTGTCAAAAGGATCTTCCGACACTTTTTGATCTCTCACAGCCGTGGACTGCAGATCAGATTCGAAAATTTTGATTTGTAATTTGCACTGGTATTACACCTTTTGCACTGGTGTTACTCTTTAAAACTACACTGCTCTCAGCCAATCAGAATCGAGTGATACTTTCATGTATGTTATTCACATTGTAATTGAACAAAGGCTCTCAACCAATCAAGTTGCAGTAATTTTTCTATGCAGATTATCAAAGTTTTAACTGCGCATGTGCTAGTAAGAGTAAATTGTGTGCCAGCTGATTCCAGCATATTTTAAAATGGAGGACACCTGATTATATGCAACATAAATGCTGAGTTTTATTACACCTCTATGTATAAGATTACACAATGTAAATACACAATAAATATTCTAACAATTTAACTAAGATAACTCATTGAGAATTCAAACTGAAGAAGACACGTAAAAGCCTTGTGGTGTTAAAAGGCAAAACGTTTGCATGAATAGCTCCACTTCTAAAGGCTCAGAAAAAGAACTGAAAGGGAAAAAGATACAGTTTACCACAACCCAATAAATACATACAATGGAAGCTTAAAACAATTGAGTTAACCCTAGAAGCTTTGAAGAAAAAAATAGTTACACGAAGATTTGAGGGGGAGGGGATCAATCGGACACCCCCCCTTTCTTCTTTCGACTTATTTCCTCCAACTGACATGAACTTTGATACACATATCAGGCATTATTTGTAGTTTCAATTAAAACAAACCACGCAGTGTCTAATTGGTGTCCATGGCAACAATACTCAAATAGATGACGTCAAAGGCGGCCTCCATCTTGGATTTTAAAGTTTTAGATTATGTTCAGATTTTTATTTTTGTATCTCAAATTGATGAGAAGACAGCATTTAGTGGTTGAAATACTCAAAATAGTTAGAAACCATTGTGAAGTTGTCAGTATTTAGTAAGTTTCTAGAGAAAAATTGACATTACGCAGTCAAAACACAGATTGCGTGACTCTTTACGATAACGTCAGCACTTCCGACGTCACTTAAGAAGTGTCAAAAGACGTGTTCACAAACAAGGAACAGTTGTACCAAAGCTTTTGACAGTTGGTCGAGGAGCCAAAATTTAAGGCCAAAAAAATCCAGGGAATGGATCAATTTGACCGTCCCCCCTCAAGGCTTCTAGGGTTAAGACTTCAATCCCAAAGGGGGAAGGGGGGTTGGGGGTGGGGCTCTTCCTGGTGAAAAGCTACTGAGTATGTGCCGCTGGATAAGGTCGCGTTTTCACAACTGGAATGACCATAACGGGATTACATTTTTAGTAGAGTTACTAGAATGGGGTCGCGCATTTCTGGGATTTCTGAGATAAGAAACTTCTGGTAAGCAGGGATTTAAAAATATGAAATTTTGCGGCAAAAGTGACTAAGATGGGGTCTATAGATGGCCATAAAACAGACTACGATGGGGTGGCCAGCGGCACAAACTCAGCAAAAACTGAACCAAGTAGCCGCACCCCTCCCCCCGGACTTTAACCTTCTGTTATTAATATTAGCTCTCGGTGAGGCAATGGGAGAAACATATTCGAAGGTGTACCAGAGCGGTTCTTGGGCGCCTGCAAAGCGAAATTACACAAAACAACAGCTTGACCAAAACGTTTTTAAAAAATCGCTAAAATTGCAAAACTTTCAAAACGGTAAATCCAAGTTATATACAGCGTCACTAACTAAAACGTTCACGATACTGAGTGATAACTTTGCTTTGTTTTCTTGACGGACAGAGCTACTATATCGTATATACTATAAATACATTTATGCAGCAGCACCCTGTATTTGTTGCATAGCTTGATATCATTGCCGTAATATTGCGAATTCTGGCAATAGGCTAACTGACGTTGCTAAACTTATAATGCACTAAAAATATTTTTTGCTAGATGGATTTTTTTCTGTAGTAGTTGTTGTCAAAACGTTATGTTTTTAGCCCCGTACATTTGCACTGCTTTTTCTTATTAAATCATTTACATGTTATCAATTTTGTTTGTCGGAAAGGTGATGTTAAATTTTAAAATTATAGTTAACTTCGTTTACCGAGCTCGGCCAGTGATGTATCCCTCTGTATTCGCGTTTACCAAGCTCGGCCAGTGATGTATCCCTCTGTATTCGCGTAACTTTGATTCTCGTCAAGGTTTTTCTCTCAAAATGCAAAAAATTAAACTCGAAATTTTGCTAAAAAGGATTTTAAAAAGATCTTGCACAAAGCAATGGTTGCACAGAGGTCATGAGTGATGAGCTAACAGCATTTGATTACAATGAGACACATCTGACGTCACCGGCCGAGTTCGGTTCCAGTCTTTTCCAAGATGGCAGGAATGAAACTCCTTTTACTCAAACTTAAAGTTCTTTTCAGACAAACAAAATCTAAAGCAACTGAACAACGTATATTTTCTTGAACGACTACAGTAATACTTCAATCTTCCAAAAATTTTTTTTTCAGTTTACTTCTTGTTTTTAAAGCTCTATACTTGTGTTAGCCGAAAACTTCGACCTTCAACACTTTGAACGCTTTGGCTGAGAACAAAAACGTGATGAAAGGTGCTTTCTGGGCCACAATTCCGGAAACAAATCCATGGGCAACACATGAGTTGATGGAAACCCCGACGGTAGGATTTGTTGAACGTGTAATAAATTAGGGGGTTGAGGCCTGTATAAACGTAGCTTATTATTCTGGTGGCAAGGTACAACTGCTGTATCGACTTACAAGACCCTATGCCGCCGAGAGAGTAAAATTGCTTGAAGAAGTAGACATAGTAGGGCAGATACGACGCGAAGAACACCAATACTACAGTTACCAGCATAGTTGTCATTCTTTTGTGTCTCCTTTTCCGTGCACTTTGTTCTTTTATAGGCAAGTGGCTAGAAAGCTCCTTTGATCGGCAGAGATTGAGAATGATAGCGGAATAAAAACCTGCTGTGAGAACAAACGGAATGAGCACAAAGGTGACAAGTAAACTGAGTCTATCAACTCTCCAGAGGTCTTCCCAAGTATCAAAGACCTCCGGGATACCATAAGCACAACTTGGAGAGCCATCTTTGCGGTATACCAGTCTGTGAGCGAAGAAATAGTAAGAGTAAAACAACATAGAGAAAAACCACGTTAACAAAACATATCTCAGTGTTGTTTGTTTTGAGAAGAGAGGACGTTTCAATGGGAACACGATGGCCCAACATCGTTCAGCCGCGATGAGAACCATACTTAGAGCTGATACGCTTGTAGATACTTCGTCTACATACTCCCCTACTCTACAAATCAAGTCTCCCAACACACCTCCGAGCGGCCAATAACCAAAGCCTTGATAAAGGTTTTTGATACGTCGTGGAATCACACACATAGGGACAACAAGGTCTGAGGCGGCCATGTTAACAATGAAACAGCTTGTTGTTGTCCGTAGTTGGCCGTATCGTCTGCAGAAGATGGTGATGACAAGGATATTGCCAAAAAACGATAAGAAGAAAAGGACTGCATATGCTGCTGTCATCAGGGCCTGCTCGCTTGCTGAGATCAAAGCTATGTCAAAAGGGTTGCAGATTTCGGAAGACTTGTTTTGTAAGAGAGAAAAATTTACAGCTCCACTCCAGGAGACATTTAACATCTCTGCAAAGAAAGGGAACACAAACATTAGTTGAACAACTTTTGTAATACCTCTCATTGCATTTGTACAATTTGTATACGTACACAATGGCCCGCCTTAAAAAAAGTAAAAGGCAAGAACGGATTTTAAGAACTACGGTATATAAAAACAAAGCAAAGAACAGAAAACATTTTTTAAATGAAAAGTTGGAATAAAAACAAAAAGGACTACGAAAACGAAATAAGGCTTTTTGAACTGAAGAACAATCGGCTAACGCAAACTGGAAAAAATAGCAGAGCCAAGGACAAAAGCCTTTATGAACGGAGCAAGAATAATAAGAAGAGCGAGCGTCGCTTCGGAAAATAGGAGGTTTGTGGCTGCAGATAAGTGTAGTGTTCAAATCACTTAGAAATCCCAAACCATTTTTTGCCTTGCCACTTGGAATTTTAGTTTATTTGGTTGAACAAAAAATGTAAACGCTAACTCTCAACTAAACTAAAGGTACAGCGGACCAGTTGCCACTGATTACAACAACTACAGACCCGTTTTTGCGACGTGACGCTGGCAAAACATCAATTTCCGAATTTTCACTGCTGGAATTAGATGTGCGGCACCCAAAACTAGAGTTCCACGTCCCGGCGACTACCTTTCTTCCAACAGCTCAGTGGTTGGCATTGAAAAGCGGCCAGTATTGGTGATTTCATAAGGACATTCGCCGGTTGCCATTGTAATGTACGGCATTTTAGAGCGACTACAGTAAAAATTTAAAATCATCCGTTTCAAATGTAAATGCAGTGCTGTATAAATAAATTGCGGTCGGCTAAGCGGGTGAAACTTGTCTGTATAAATAGGGTTTTACACGTGTTTTATTCATTGGTTTCCGTAATTTAAATAGTGTGAGTTTTTCAAATTTACTCCCTGAATAAAAATGCGTTCCAGTGTCTTTGAAATAAGTTCGTTTGATAAGTTTCGATAACTAAGGTAGAACTTTACACCTTTAAGATTCGTATGTTTTCAACTTAGACGCTTCTTTTATATAAGGACATTTTTGTACGAACAACGAGGCTCAAATTTGACAAAAAATTAAAAATAAAGTAAGAACAACCCAGGCTGGGATTTGGAGTCATAAAGTTTACTTTTTTAATACAATTCTATTATTTTCCTCATAAAATCGACTGCATCGAGCGTCGAAATAATCCAAAGGCGGTGATCGATCGAGTTTCCACTGAGATTTATTCTGTTTGGTGGTCACAAAGATAGGTATACACGCTGTATTTGGAATATTTAAGGAGCGAAATTCTTACTGTTGTTGTTCTTATGCGTGCTTAAAAACAGGAAGAGCTTAAGAACAATTGGGGCTGGAGTTTCCTAAAAACTTGCGAACAACAATGAGGCTCGGCCAAAATTTAATGGTTCTTATTAAAAAAGTTTGTATTGCAGTAGACGTATGTATCCTAGGGGGCCTGTTTTTGATAAATGAGTGAGATGAGAAAATATTAGTTGCCGTGTTTTCAAGATCTAGCTGTTTTACTGGCCGCTTAGGATGTTTGCAAATTTTAAAACACGAAAAACAGCATGTTTTCAAGGAAAAACGATAACATGACATCTGTATGGCATCCCGGCCGTGCAGTTACCTGTAGATTCTGATGATTCCATCTAAGCTCTACGAAAACTTTTAAAAAAATATAGAGTTTGCTACATCAAAAGGCAGTCTTTATAACTGGAAGTTAAGTTTTTGTGTAAAAGCTTTTCAAAAGCGCTACTTGATCGATAGTGTGAGCTGTCGAACTGTGAAATATTTCGCCGTCTTTTTGGCTACAACCTTGAGCTTCCACCAAACTTTTTAAGACGGTACTGGCAATACAGTTACTGATCACAGTATATTCATTTTTGTTATTAATATTGATGTACTATAAATAGCGAGCAACGATGTATACTTTTTGTATAATGAATACGCCATACATTGTCAGTGCTTGTAGTTGAGTTGTATGTTAACCAGTTCTACTGAAACAACTGAGACTGCCCTGGGAATATAAAAACTCATCTAAGTGGATATTTTGTGTGTGATATAGGCTCTTCTTCAGCTTCTTTGTTGACGGTATTGAAACTATAAGAACCATTTCGGTAAATTGGTTCTACGGAAGGGAATACAAAGATATTAGGATCAGTATAAATGGCGAAATCCAACCTTCAATAATTCAGCTGTTTGTTATTGTCATCTTTTAAGCTGGTTGAGGAAGTGTCAGGTTTGTTAACTAAACCATCGAATTATAAAAAAAAGTTCTAAATACTAAAAACAAGTGCAAAGTGAAACATGATTGTCTCGCATCACATGTTTGGCAAGGTGTTTGTAGTTTCGGGGCGGAAAACTCCAAGTTAAAATTTTTGTGTAACTTATTTGGTGAAAAAATCCTGAAACAACAAACTCAAGACCGCCATTTGGTATAGCAAAAGCCTTAAAGAAAGTTACTAGTTAAGCGTCTTGATACCGAATAATTGAAAAAAGCATCAAACAGAAGTTATACTTACTGTACGAAGTGCGATAAAGAATCTTCTAAAACCTGGAGGTGAAAAGCTCAATCGGTCTGTTTGTTGAAAGGAGTTGCTCTTTTGAAATACAATTCGAAATGAATCTCCAGTTTATGAATTCTGGTTGTTTATTACCTGGAGCAGTTGACCTATCTGCAAAACACAGCTTGAATACGGCTTGCTGTCGGAGGACCGTCAGACCTTGTGTCTGCTTTGAAAAAACCACATGTTTAAATAAAATATTATACTTTCATATATCTAGTATGCATTCAAACATTACTTGCTTATTTATTCATATATTGAATTAGTGATACATTCGTTCATTTAATCATTTGTTCAATTATATTTCATTCATCCAGTCAGTTTGATAAGTAATAAATAACAATAATAATAAAAATAACAACAACAATAATAATAATAATAATAATAATAATTATTATTATTATTATTATTATTACTATTATTATTATTAATGGCGGCGGCGGGTGAATAGTACAGTTCCGTAGCAAACTCGGACTATGTCTCGGAAATCAGCAAAAAGGCTGAA